>JASANB010006114.1:0-303912 GCA_030248155.1 Sabatieria punctata | reverse complement strand
CGAGCGGTCGTGTCAATTATTCTCCTGTATTCAATTAATTGTTGGTTGGAGGTAAAAGTTGTTGTTGATCGGCTGCCACAGAAAGCAACAGCTACTACCGAGACCGCAGAAGAAACCAAGAATATATCAGTTTTTCGGCGGGGGTTTAGAGCGTATAAAAGGAGGGGGCATGGGTCGGCAGGGGTATGGACCACCGAGGGGCTTTCGATCGGAATTTTCTGTTTTTCCCAAAAAAGGTCGCCAAAATTTTCGGAGGGGGGATTTTTTACTCGGCCGTTTTGAATACAATAAAATCCTACTAAAATTTCATGTCCCTAAATGCTGGGAAATACAATACTTTCATTCCTGTCTACAAGTGGCTCTGATATAGTAGCAAAATATGTTCAGCTGCACAGGAGTAGCTAGAATTTCGGTAACCTTGGGAGACAAGATGTGAGTCACGATGCAACTTAGACCGATCAATCAACTATTCTTACTATTTCAAAACCCAGTATTAGCTTTACATTAGAATGCTTTTAGCACTAAAATGCAAGTGTTAAATGCAACTTTCTATGGGATTTGCTGCGATTTGCTCAAATACATTTGATTGTAGTAAAGTCCTACCTCGATCTGGTCGAACTGGAGGAGGAGGAGCGATTGCAGCTGGCTGATGAAATAACCGGAACAGGTGAATCGCCACAACAAACAAAATCAATGCCAACCAACAAAATAACTTCACATAACGCGGCCGGGTGAGGCGGTAGACTGATCTAGAATTCCCCAAATTTTGAAACAGCGCTTCACTGAATGCAGGCACACCATCACTTTGTCAAAGTCGGCAATAAGAAGACTGCCAATCTTTTTCAGAGAGACATAGTCTTCTTGCTTGCCTTTCTTTCGGCTGAAGAAGTACCGTAGTTTTCAATTTCATAACTATACTTCCTGTTCATCTAAGTATTAAGCCCGCGCTTTATAAGCGCACTGTGCTAACTAATGGATGAGAAGCCTTGCCAATGACAGCCGAACATAGCACCCACCGCTAGAGGTATAATAAGCTTGTTTCTCTGTCCTCTTAGCTTTCGATATTATTTTTGGCAGATAATTATTTGAGTCGGTCTTCTCTACGCTAGGCCTGCTGTACTGCTCCCAGTCGGTCGTGTGAAAAACGAACAGTTATCGGTCATAAGTTATGGTTCGCACCGCGGCGCCCGACATAACTTTTTCGAGCATAACCACAGTTATGGGTTGGACAGAAAAAGTGTCAAATATAAGTTATGGCCCCCTATAACTATGGCCATAACCATAACTTATGCCTATAAGTTATATGTCATAGTTATGGCCTATAACTCTGTAAAAGTTATGCCGTGCCGCAAAGAGATAACCACACTGAAAAGCGCAAACGCGCTTCCCTTAATACTGTAGTTTCCAATCGCTATAATATCTCGTCAACGAATACTGTATCCTCCTGTTTATAGTTTTCCTTTTAACTAAAAACGGACACCACAAATAGAAAATTCGGAATGCCTGCAAAGCTTTGATGTATACCACCTTTATAACCCTGAAAATTATCTCAAAAACACCGAAAACTACCATTTTCTTTCTTCCTCAGCTCCCCTCGACAGCATTTTTCAATTGATAAGTACTCCAAAACGAATGAACGAATTTCACTCAAATCTTCACCAAAAGATAGATAAAACTTCAATCTACAATGTCTCCAAATATTGGAGCAATCGGTCCAGAAATATAGAAGTTATGCCAAAAAGCATAGCCCAAAAATAGCGTTTTTTGCATTTTCTTCAATTTTGTCCAAAATCCGACATAAATATCTTTAGAGCTTTCTGATCGCAGCTTGCTGTGTACCGTTGGAAAGAACAGCCTTTTCTCAATCATAATATGCAATCCCCACCTTTGTACGTTTACATTTACTACAGTTATGAGCTAAATACGGCAAAAAGTCCAAAAAATTTTTTTTTCGAATTTTCGCCCAAAAATGTTAAAATCTTGTTTATATTGTGTCCTTACGTCCTGAAACAAATTTTGAGCCAAATCGCAAAACTTCTTACCCAGATTATCATGTCCTGAACACAGGGTCTCATAACCAAGAAAAACCGACTCTTACTATTTTTCAATGTTTCATAACTTTTGATCCCGGAGTCGAAAAAACGTCTACTACCCTTACTGGCAAACTACAATCATTCCTTAACAAAACCTAAAAGTCCCAGAGCTCCAGACCTTCCCCAGATCGCGCAACCCTCTTCCCCGCTTCAAAAATCAAAAAGTAAAAAAAATTTCGAAAAAAGTGTCAAAAATTTGACCATTTTTAGTGCTTCAATCGGCCATAACTTTTGATCCCGGATTAGTATGCAATTCTACCACACGTAATATGAAACTACACACATTGCTTAACAAAACGTAACAGGTCCGATCCATGGGGACCTTTAAACCATTAGTTGGTTTTACTGGCAATTTTGAAAAATTAGAAAAAATTTTAACTCAAAAACGAAAAACAATATCCAAAAACCGACTGCACCAATAAAAAATTCAGAATTTTTGCAAACTTTTGATGTATAACAGGTTACTATGTTGCCGCGAGAAGTACCTTAAAAACGCCGAAAACCACCATTTTGTTTTTTCGCCAGCCCCCCCCCCCTCCCTCGAGAGCATTTTTTCAAAAAAGCAGTGCTCGAAAACGAATCAACCAATTTCGCTCAAATCTTCACCAAAAGATAGAAAAAACTTCAAATTACAATGCCTGCAAATATTAGAGGAATCGGTCCACAAACACAAAAGTTACGCTAAAAAGTATGGCCGAAAAAATACCCTTTTTTGGCACTTTTTTTTCAAATTTGGTCAAACTCCGACATAATAAGAGAAGCGCATTTGCTCCCTCCTCGAATGCTACGAAAACAATTTTTAGTATGGACCGCGGTAACAATAACTACACCGGGAAAGCGCAAACGCGCTTCCCTTAATAAGAACCATTTTTCCGTACCAGGCTAGGGGTCCGAATTCGGTGGGATCCGGGAGACCGATTCCATATCGCAAAAGTGGTAGGGAGATCACTACTTGCGCCGATTAGTGTTTCAAGTGTAGATAATTTTTGGCAATTTTTTGGTTAAAGAGGGCCACCGTCCTTAGGCTTGGACGAATATTGTTATGTTTATGCTTAATCGATAGGTAATGGTCATATCTACCCATATGCTGTTGGGCAGACATATCTGTAAGAAAATTCGAATGCTACAGATGTTTTAGAAAGGGGTAGTCGAAATCGCTCATATTTCTTTTTTTTTCGTTTGTTTAATTTGTTATGCAAGGATCTCTGAAAGCAAATGACCCGAAATATGCATCTAAGGTAGACCTACTCACTTAGTAAAATTGGTAACTATCTTTCAAAAGATGACAGAGAAAACTTCTTTTCTTCTATTTTTTCGTAGTGATGATTTTCGTTGAAAAAGGGCCACCGTCCTGGAGCTTGGACGAAGATTGTTATATTTATGCTTAATCGATAACAAATTGTCATATGTACCCATACGCTCTTGGACAGACATATCTGTCCGAGGACTCAAATGCTACGATTGTTTCAGTAAGTTGAGTCGTGACGCATTTTTCGTCATTTAAAAGGAGCCACCTTCCTGGGGTTTCTATCCCAATCTTTCTAACTGTGCTAATTCTGTAGCTAGGGTAATGGTCTGCCGATCCGGCCTTGGGAACCGGCGTACGTCCATACGCATGAATTTTATAGCAAGTTTTCTAAGTGAGGTTCCGGCGGAAATCGGCCGATAATCGATTAAGTTAGGCGACATGACTAGAGCGCGGAAAGCTGAGATAGCATGCAATAATTGGTTGTGAATGGACTGATGTGTAAAACAGTAATGTAGAAGTCAAAAGTAGTTGTTTGATACCGGACTCAGTCATATTTGTTAAAGATTTACAATTTTGGGTGCGCAGGTTTTACAGCGGAGACGAAAAACACGTATCTGAGGTAAAGCTGAATATAGCATGCAGTAATTAGATGTAGATGTGTAAAATAATAATCAACAGATCGTCAGTAGTCATCTGACACCAAATTCAGTGGTCTGTGTTCAAAATTTGCAATTCGAGTGATCTCCCCAAAATAGGCGATTTTTACCCGCCCAAAAGGGCAAAAGATAAAAAGCACCGTCGGGACCGCAGCACCGTAGCACCGTCGGTCTCATCGGACCGTATTCCTGTTGCTCTCCTCTTCCGTTTTTGAACGCCGTCTGCCGAAAATCGGCCATTTCCCCCCACTGGTTCGATGAGACCGACGGTGCTACGGTGATTTGGGGATACAACCGAATTTCGGTGTTGCTCGGTAGTATGAACCGAATAATTCGGTATTTTCATCTATTCCGTTTCGGTATTCTTGCTACCAAATCAATAAAATAACTGTGTAAAACACAATATTTTGCTGCTTTTTAACGCACTTTGCCACAAAATGTTTAAAAAAAGAAATAATCTCACTGCTTTTCGGTTATGTAACTGGCTATTACACAGTTTGATTGAGTTAAAATTTGCCTCAATTCTGTCAACGCCTTTAAGCGGTTGTCTGAAACAGTTTTCTTTTGTTTCTTGCCAGCTTAGGCGGACCTAATAGCTGGAAAACATTCAGAGAAACCAATAGATTATGTACTAAAACTGTTAATTTTGTGCTAAGAACGCATTGAGTTTTTGTGGGCCAAAATTTTTTATTAACTTGTTTTGAAAATTGTCAACCTTTTAAATCCTGGGTACGCCACTGCAAAACAGACGCTCTGAGTGATGTCTCGTCCTCTTCATCAACTGCGACTATCATTTCTGGCTGGACACAAACCGATAATAAAATTAACAGTCTACTATTCGGTACACTCTCCTTTTAATGCAAATGTTTTTAAACTCTTTCGCGTTGTGTCCTGATATACCAAAGAATGGCCGACTTAATCGGTCAGCTACGGTTTATCTACTACAGCAAACACCACTAATAATGCAACGCATGTACAGTAGCTAGGTGACAAGTTATCAAATGGAAGATTAGATCATGCGGGAAGAAACGAAATACAAGGCAACAGTACACACATCCGACTAACATACAGTAGTTGCGTCACTTTTGCATTCGCATTCAGTCTATTTGCACTAGTCGAACATGCACCAACCAGCTAGCCTATATTTACATCAATCAGCACTGTTGTACGTCTAGAAGACGAATCCAAATTGCTCGCTCACGTGCCGTTTATGCTGTTCAGACGAGCGTACACATCATGTTCCACATGGATTCTGTCCAAACGAACGTACGGGTATCTAAGAATGTACTGTATGTACGCATAATAATCCTCAATGGAAAGAAATGTAAAAAGGTTAAAATCCGATTTTTGTGTTACAGGGCACCTTACCTTTCGGGCAGACATGCGTACCGGGCGTGGATGATAAGTTTATAGCAGCGGTCAGGGCCAGAGTAACAGGCTTGCTGTCCGAATTTCGGCGGAATCCAGTGGCGCTCTTCATGCATCAACACAATATCTTCCGGTGGATTCAGCATGTCCACAAGTAGAAGTACCCAAGTATACCAAAAATACCGAAACCGAATAGCTGAAAATACCGAATTATTCGGTTCATACTACCTGACACCGAAATTCAGTTGTATCCCTAAATCACCGTAGCACCGTCGGTCTCATCGAACCGGTGGGGGAAAATGGCCGCTTTTCGGCAGACGGCGTTTAAAAACGGAAGAGGAGAGCAAAAGGAGTACGGTCCGATGAGACCGACGGTGCTACGGTGCTACGGTCCCGACGGTGCTTTTTACCTTTTGCCCCCAAAAGAAACTCAACTGCTGTTTTGTTGGTTTCTGCACTGTTCTCTTGTTAATTTGGCTAATTATAGATTTAGATTTTTATTCTTTTTGGTTTTAATTGCCAGTGCACGTAAGGATTCCGGAATCATTAGCGATGTCAGGGATTTGGTAAACTTCCATCCATACACAATTTTTGAGTTAACAATGCACTATAGCTACTACGCTGTAAAACTGACTGACAGATCGAAGGTTTTATTTGTCATTGCCAACCGAGATCGGGCACACATGTAAAGTGGGGGGTCGGCGGAATCGGCCGGCATGGGGTGCGTTGGACATCTCTATGACCCCAAAGTAAAACCCTAAAACAGTTCCGCCCAACTCCCTCTGGGTAGCCAGCAATGGCCATCAGCGGTTCTCTCCGATCCTACCATTTTCCATAGTAAAACTCGAAAACACACCAAACAAAAATGAATGTTTCTTTGGGGGCTACCTTGCTCAGACGGTAATATCGAATCGGCGCAAAGTTAATCGGCGCAAAGCGCAAAGTGGCGCAAATTTTTCAGTGGTTGCGTGAACATCTAAGATACTGTAGCCCGCGAAATTTAAATTCTATTGTTCCTCTTCTTAATTTGTCGTTGCATAAATGATGATTGTCTCAGGACCATTTCTCATTCGCAATATGCACTGTATTTAACCTTCAATGACTCAAGTTAATACGTTAATTATTTTATTAATTACTATTCATTGTTGTTAATTACTCAAGTTAATATTTCAAGTTAATACCACTCTGGAATCCATAAGTTTTGTTGCCCACATCAGCGTAGGGTATAGGCCGAGAATAACTTCAGATACATTAGCTCCACCTGTTTCCATCCTAGAGGAACGGCTTTTAACATTTGTAAATGAAATAAAGATGAACGAAACGGTACCGTTCATTGAAGACGAAGTCGGCGTCGATCATAATTATGCCGGGACGGTGACTAGCACGCCTAGCAAAGCTACTGCGGCAACAACGTAAGTGTTGTTTTCATAAGTTGGTAAAAGTTAACAATCTCGGTCCCCGGTCTAATCATAGCAAATTCGGGCGGTCCTAAATTGCCCGGATTAATAAGGCAGAGCCGTACATGAAAAATGGTTTGCAAATTTCACAGCTGATTTTGGTATTCGTATTCGTAGCCAAGAGAGAACTCAGAGTGACAGACAGGCGCGCGGATCGCTATTACTGACTAGACTATACGACCAATAAAACAGAACAGCGAACAATGTACTGTACTGTAAATACGCCTTGGAAATTGTTTTGAAGTTAAAGTATGCAACTCGTTTGCTAGCGATGTTTGATTTCCCTGATTCTCAAGCGGTAAGCCTGGCGTGTCTAAAAGCGTCCGGTCCCGTGTAAGGAACAATGTAACGTACAGAATACACAGAATAAATAACTCTCTAGATTCGTAATTAAGAAATGTGGTTCGCGGCAGCAGCAACAGTTTCTGTGCTCTCAGATTGCTGGTGAGTTTATAATTATTATAATAATATTATGTCAGTACTTTCCCAGCCCAGCAGTACTTTTTCACGTTCGCGCTACCTTCGAAACAAGAAGCTAAGTTAGACTACTCCAGTTCACGGCATTACGTAAATGATTCCATCCAGGTCCATTCCTCCACCCACGAAATAGCCATTTTTAACCTGAAAAGCTAAGATTGAACCTAGGCCTAAGCTAAAACCAAAGCTTTAATAAAGTCAGGGTGGTTGGTGGGTGGGGGAATGGGCTTCCTCCAATGTAAATTGGGTTACTGAACGCACATGTAAAGTTTTCCCGCATTAGCGCTGGTACCGTAAATTTGCGCTTTGCGCTTTGCGCCGATTACCTTTGCGCCGATTCGATATTACCGCTCAGACACATGCTATGCAGCGTTTGAAAGCCCACATCATGAGTTTTCAGAATCTGTAATAAAATTTGTGGCGATTTTTGTTATTTCAAAAATAATCCATCCCGAAATATGGACTGATCACGATTTCGTCAGTTTTTACGGAAAAGAGAGTTTCTCTGGGGGGCTACCTCGCTCTAACATGTGCCATGCCGCGTTTGAAAGCCCACATCATGAGCTTTCAGAATCTGTAATAAAATTTGTGGCGATTTTTGTTATTTCAAAAATAATCGATCCCGAAACATCGGGGTTAGGTGTAGCTGGGGGGAGAAAAATCAGGGAAGGTCAGAAATGGATTAGATATTAATTAATTAGCTTTCATATGACTATACGACTCCGGAACGTCCCCTATACTGATGCGTACCCCTAGGGGTATTTTTATATTTGGAACACAGGCCCTCCGGAGCGTGTCCCACACTGATGCGTCTCTAGGGGTATTTTTATATTTGGAAAACAGGCCCTCCGGAGCGTGCCTATACTGATGCGTCCCCCTAGGGGTATTTTTATGTTTTTAAAACAGGCCCCCCGCAGCGTGCCCTATACTGATGCGTCCCCTAGGGGTATTTTTATGTTTTTAAAACAGGCCCTCCGGAGCGTGCCTATACTGATGCGTCCCCCTAGGGGTATTTTTATATTTGGAAAACCGGCCATCCGGAGCGTACCTATACTGATGCGCCCCCTAGGGGTATTTTTATATTTGTAAAACAGGCCATTCGGAGCGTGCCTATACTGATTCGTCTCTAGGGGTACTTTTATATTTGGCAAAACAGGCCCCCCGGGGCGTGCCCTATGCTGATTTAGTGATCATTAGACTCGCCAGGCGAAGAGCTTTCAAATGATATATGACATGACCATTTTGGACGATTTTGAAATTTTGGAATTTTGCCAAAAAAATTATCGATAATCGTTATTTATCGATAGAAATCGTTAATTTATATTTATTTATGATCATCAAACACATTAGTTTTTGTTTGGGATCGGTTCCTGATTTCCCCCCCCAGCTACACCTGATCCAAACATCGACTGATCACGATTTCGTCAGTTTTTATGGAAATGAGAGTTTCTCTGGGGGCTACCTCGCTCAGACATGTGCTATGCAGCGTTTGAAAGCCCACATTATGAGCTTTCAGAATCTGTAATAAAATTTGTGGCGATTTTTGATGTTTCAAAAATAATCGATCCCGAAATATCGACTGATCACGATTTCTTCAGTTTTTATGGAAATGAGAGTTTCTCTGGGGGCTACCTCGCTCAGACATGTGCTATGCAGAGTTTGAAAGCCCACATCATGAGCTTTCAGAATCTGTAATAAAATTTGTGGTGATTTTTGTTATTTCAAAAATAATCGATCTCGAAATATCGACTGATCACGATTTCTTCAGTTTTTACGGAAATGAGAGTTTCTCTGGGGGGCTACCTCGCTCAGACATGTGCTATGCTGTGTTTGAAAGCCCACATCATGAGCTTTCAGGATTTGTAATAAAATTTGTGGCGATTTTTGTTATTTCAAAAATAATCGATCCCGAAGTATCGATTGATCATGGTTTTATCAGTTTACAGCATCTGACGAAAGTAGCTAAAAAAAGAAGATGGGATGACCAAATTGAGGTTTTCTGGTACGCCAAATTCATTGGCGACGCCCTTTACAGCTAGGATCACGATACTTGATCGATTATCGATTTTTTGCTGTGCAGATGACCCAACCACACTGATGTTAGTGGTTTTTGGGCATGCCGATTTCAACCACAATGTTGATTTAGAGATGTTTATATGTTGAAATCGGCATGCCCGAAAACCACTAACATCCTAGCTTTGTGGCCTGTTTAGTTGCACAACAAAAATCGATAATCAATCGAAATCGATTATTGAATTATAACTCGATGATAGCTTTAAACCAGCATCGTGGTTGAAATCGGCATGCCCAAAAACCACTGACATCATAACCTGTGTAGTTGGGTCACCTCACCTGCACAGCAAAAAATCGATAATCGATCAAGTATCGTGATCCTAGCTATAAATGGGCGTCGCCAATGAATTTGGCCTACCAGAAAACCTCAATTTGGTCATCCCATTTTCTTTTTTAGCTACTTTAGTCAGATGCTGAAAACTGATAAAATCGTGATCAATCAATACTTCGGGATCGATTATTTTTGAAATAACAAAAACTGCCACAAATTTTATTACAGATTCTGAAAGCTTATGATGTGGGCTTTCAAACGCTGCATAGCACGTGTCTGAGCAAGGTAGCCCCCCTGAGAAACTCTCATTTCCGTGAAAACTGAAGAAATCGTGATCAGTCCATATTTCGGGATGGATTATTTTTGAAATAACAAAAATCGCCACAAATTTTATTACAGATTCTGAAAGCTCATGATGTGGGCTTTCAAACGCTACATAGCATGTGTCTGAGCAAGGTAGCCCCCCTGAAAAACTCTCATTTCCGTGAAATCTGACGAAATCGTGATCAGTCCATATTTCGGGATGGATTTTTTTTTGAAATAACAAAAATCGCCACAAATTTTATTACAGGTTCTGAAAGCTTATGATGTGGGCTTTCAAACGCTGCATAGCACATGTTAGAGCGAGGTAGCCCCCCAGAGAAAGTCTAATTTCCGTAAAAACTGAAGAAATTGTGATCAGTCGATACTTCGGGATCGATTATTTTTGAAATAACAAAAATCTCTACAAATTTTATTACAGATTCTGAAAACTCATGATGTGGGCTTTCAAACGCCGCAGAGCACGTGTCTGAGCAAGGTAGCCCCCCTGAGAAACTCTCATTTCCGTGAAATCTGACGAAATCGTGATCAGTCCATATTTCGGGATGGATTATTTTTGAAATAACAAAAATCGCCACAAATTTTATTACCGATTCTGAAAGCTCATGATGTGAACTTTCGGATGCTGCATAGCACGTGCCTGAGCGAGGTAGCCCCCCCCGGAGAAACATGCATTTTTGTTTGTTGTGTTTTCGAGTTTTACTATGGAAAATGGCCGGATCAGAGAGAACCGCCGATGGCCATTGCTGGCTTCCCAGAGGCAGTTGGACGGAACTGTTTTAGGGTTTTACTTTGGGGTCATAGGGATGTCCAACGCACACCATGCCGGCCGATTCCGCCGACCCCCCACTTTACATGTCTGCCTGATGGCTGCCTGATTTCGGTTGGCAATGACAATTATAGATACAAGGCTTTTGTAATGCTTGTAATGTAATGTAGCAATGGCAGATCAGTTGCCTGGCTTACCCTCTCCTTCCCCTCAGGGTATGATTACTACATCCGTATCGTCATCGATCACTACCAAAATGGTCGAGTCTGCAAACGTTTTTCATGTTGACGGGTTGTGAGTGTGCACATGACTCTAATATGTTTTCTGCGGCCATTCTAGTGCCTGTTTGAGGTAAATCCGTCATTTCCTCGTATAGCTCCCGTGCAAAATAGGAACATTTCTTTTTTTCGTTGCTAGAGTTTTACACCGGAACCGGCGCGGCTGTTTTCTATTCTCCTTGGACTTCTGCAGTAGTGAATCTGATCGAGGCTACAGATTAGTGAAAATAGGCATAGACTGGCGATAAACTACTGCAGTAGTGTGTTTTCAGTAGGAGTATAAAGACGCTTTAGAGAGTAGTGTGAGAAAGTGGCAAAGAGGATATGGTGGAAGACTCTAAACTGTGGACAGACAGAAGTCGCATCGTTCTGCTTGTGGGCGTTTTCTGCACTTCAGTCTTAGCTTTATCTCTCGTCTACTGCAACTTCCCCAATTTTGAACGGTCTGCTCAACTTGTCGATAAGGACACACAGAAAGGAGACTGCTTTAGACACGAAAAAGAGCATGTCAAACTACCGCGCAATATAGAGGACGCCAAAGAGTTGGGTCTGGTGCTGTCACGCTACAAAGACAAATACTTTTACTCGGTGCTCACTGGTGTTTGCGTCACTTATATTTTGTAAGTGCCTCTCTTGGCAAACAACTAAGCCTGGCCGATTTTTTTCAGTTTCCTGGCGGTAGCAGGTAAATGTTTAGGCAAAAGGATACTTTATGAAAAACTTCAAACTCATGCCCTTCTGTCAATTTTGCACCGGACTGAATGAATTCTGTGCTACTTGGAGTGAAACGGACTTTTTCGAGTTTTCCGAATAATTTCAACTTGCCGCCATTCGTCAGTTTTCAACCGAATGAAACCTAACCTGCTAGGCTTTTGTAGCCTGGAGGTATGCCCTTCCGAAATGAACTCACCCGAATTTTCAGACATCAAATTTGAACATAAATATCACACGAACCCTTCATCAGATTTATCTCGAATTTTACAGGTCAACCAATCTTTATATGCACTTAAAACCCTGAAGAGCTCAGCTTTCCTAGCTCAGCCAGTTAAAATCTGGCAGATTTTTACTTTCAGTCAAGGTGGAAAATTAGCAATGTCAAAAATTGTGGTGTTATCCCTTGAACAGAATGCAGGGTTACGAACTAGTTGGGTTGATGATTACAATCGCCTCAACTAAGGCAACACAATGAACACCTAAATTAGGCCATACAACCGTGCTTTGTGTTCAGAGGGCACCACCCTTATTCTTGGCACAGCTAATTTTTCACCTTGGTTGAAAGTAAATTTCAGTAGGGAGCTGAGGTCGTCAGGGTTTTAAGTCCATATAAAGATTGGTTAACCTGCAAAATTTGAGACAGATCAGATGAAGGGTTTCTGAGATATTTGTGTTCAAATTTTATGTCTGAAAATTCGGGTCAGTTCATTTCGGAAAGGCATATTTTCAGGCTACATAACGCTAGCAGCCATACATGGACCGAGGGATGAGGGAGGGAGAAAATTTTCATTTATTTAAGGCAAAATAGGAGGCGTTTTTGGCCTTTTTTCGGTACCCCCCCCCCCCGAGGTCTCCATACCCCCTCCGAATTTTTCCGGCCCATGTATGCTAGCAGCTTAGGACACTACCAAAATTAACTTGCGCCAACTAGTAATAACTGAGCTCCCTCCCATGAGTGGGGGCGTCCTCGCCACGGAGGGGGAGTAAGGCAGGCTTGGTTTGCCCTGCACGCCAAAGCTGCTTTACAGACTGCTAACGTTCGGTTGAAAATTGACGTAATGGCGGCCATTTGAAATTGTTCGGAAAACTCGAAAGAAAGGCGAGGCGATCTTTTTTTGGCCTACGCTGTAGATATAGGCTCTTTCATAGATATAGCGTTGGCCGAAAGGGTGGTTATAGGTCAAAACTGGAATTTTAGACCCAAACTCAGTTAAAACCCTTTAACTACGGCTCATCTACTTTTATTTAGCAGCAAACTTTGGCAAGTTTTAGTGTTTAAAATTGTAAAAGTGGCCAAAACATAGCTTGACAAAACTCGGAAGAGTCAGTGTATGTGTTAAATGGGATAGTTTTTCTTTTCAGTCTCCAGTCATTCGCCATTCCTGGTTCGATTTTCCTCAGTATAATGTCGGGCTATCTGTTCGCCTTTCCGCTGGCTCTGTCTCTTGTATGTACGGTAGGTTTTGTTTCAGAGCACAGCGTAACGAGAATAACAGATGTTTCAGTGTTCAGCAGTGGGTGCGGCTGTGTGTTACTTGCTGTCGAGTGTTGTGGGTCGGAGTCTCGTCTGCCACTACTTTCCTGACAGAGTTCAGCAGTGGTCCATCCAGGTACTTACCACAGCATACATGTATATAACCCTTACTCCCAAGACCCCGCCTTCTCAAAATGCAACTACTAGAGTAGGTGAGGTGGACCTGATTTGGGTCTGGTTGAACCCCTCGCGCGGCGGCCGTTTTCGTTAGAATAAAGAGATTTTCTTGCGGTAAAAAGTGATTAGTCTTCCAACACAAGCTTTTATTCAAGTACCTCTTGTTAGGAGCACGGTGGGCACTTCGAGAATGATTATTTCTTCGATTTAAGAAAACACTGTTTGCTTTACGGTGGCAACAGAATAGAGATTGGAGATGGGCTATACGTTAATCGGTTGTTTAAATTCAACAGCTATCTAATGGATTTGTTTTTGTCGCTTTTACAGTGCCAAAACTGGACCCGATTTCGATCACGTCTGCTCTTCTGAATCTAAATCGTTTGTAAGTAGTGTAAAGTAAACAGTTCATATCTTATCAAAAACTTATAAAACGGATAAATAAGCATGTTTTACTGCTCACAGTTCAATTCTACGTGACTTGGCATTTGCCATATCGTTAGGCCTCAAAAATATACAGGCTGTGCCAAAAAAAAACAACCCAGCAGATTTTTCGCTGTAGCAACCGCAAATTTCAACCGATTTGAATGAATCCTTTTTTAAATGAAAGATAAATAAATCCTTAAAAGATTGCTGAAATCTTCATTAATGTACTCTGCTTAGTTCCTGAGATATTGGCTCTCAAAATCAAAACAGTGATTTTGGCAGTGAACAAGAGGGATTTTTTTATTATTCTGCACTTCGTAATAAAACGGATTCCTGCTACTGCTGAGGGCTCTTGGAGGCTTTACAGGTGACACAGAAACTCGGTTTACTTCAACACTAAAGTGTCATCATTAGCCCCAGCAGTAGGAATCTACTTTATTATGAAATGCAACGGAATCGCTCTTGTTCTTTGCCAAAATCTGTTTCGACTTAGAAGGCAAATATCTCAAGAACTAAACTGTGAATCTCAATAAAAATTGCACCAATCTTTGAAGTATTTATCAATCTTTCATTCAAAAAAGGATTTATTCAAATCGGTTCAGATTCATGGTTGCAAAAGTAAAAAAAATATCTGCTGCGTTGTTCGTTATCACTCTTGTTCATTGTCAAAATCTCTGTTTTGACTTTGAGGACAAATATCTCAGGAACTAAGCAGGTTATCTTAGTAAACGGTACATCAATCTTTCAAAAATTTACTTATCTTTCATTTAAAAAGGATTCATTCAAATCGATTGAGATCTGCGGTTGCTACAGCAAAAACTCTGCTGGGTTGTTTTTTGGCACACCCTGTACATAGAAGCTGCTCGTTGTATAGAGTAAGAAGACCTCAGAAGACCACAAACCATTGAAACTTATAGTAAAATATGCTTTTAGGTTTTTTGGAATCGTATACCAACCCTATTCTGTCGTTTGTAAAGGAAACCGAAATTTCCCACAGTGTGCTCAAAGAGTTTTCACTCCATATTTCACATTCGGCATAAGGCCTCAGAGACTCCAAGTGATCAAAGAAAACAGCTTAAATTTAGATAACTGCCACAAGCTCAGACGCCAAGGCTCTTAGCTTAGTTCTGGAGAAATCGACTTTTTTTCTGCTGTAGTGGGACAAGCTTTGAAAATTAGCCGTTTTTAGGCAAATGAATGTAACGTAAAACGGCGACACTGCAGAGAATAAGTAAAAGTCTTTACAGTTCTGCAAAAATCCGGATGGATTTTTACCTATTTTTAAGGAATTTTTGGAGGCCGACCCAAATTAGGTCCACGTACTCAAGTAACCAGACATGGGCTAGCATTTCGGCTGAGTGGTTGGTAAATTTGCAAATCCTGACGGAGCGGGTTGCGGCGGCTGATGGAGTCCGATTTTTTTACTGAAATCAATGTTTAGGCCTATTTTTCCTAACATTGGTTCTATTATTCTGAGCTCATTTAAACCTAATCTAGGCATACTTTTTGTCTTAATTTTCTATACAAATTTCTTGGAAAAAATTCCGAGGGGGCAGCGGGGGTCTGAGGTGAGTAGGTCAGAGTTTGTGGCGGTCAACCCCTCTGCCCTCCTTACACCTTTGTCTGCTAGTAGCGGCTCCAGAACAGAAATCACTAATTTTTGGCTTAAAATCTGCTTTCAGTTTGGTCCGAATTTTGCGTTTCTGCTGCATACATTTAACACTAATTGGTTGTTTTTAAAAGCTTTTTGTCGTTTTATTCTTCAGGGTTCGTGCGGGACCTGGAAAGTCAGCGAGTCATAGAAAAGTCAGGGAATTTAAAAAAGTCAGGGAATCAGGGAAAAGTCAGGGAATTTGGTGTCTGGTCAGGGAAAAATTTGATAGCATCAGAAACATCTCGCCGCCAAATGGTCCTGTCAGAACTTTTCATAACACCTTTTTGAAGATATGTCTTCTGACTTTATATACTACTACTTAAACCGGAAATTTACCCTCTGAATACCGTTTAAATGCGTTTTACAAACCCAATTTTTTAAATTTTTTTCAGATTGGTTGTTGTTTCCTCCCCCTGGTTGGTCTGGGAATTTTGACTCTGGTCCTGGAAAAGTCAGGGAATTTTGCTATACAAAAGCCGCACGAACCCTGTTTTTGTTTTTGGCTCTCAAACGCTATTTGTGTGCTTAGAATCATACATGGGTAAGGGGGTATACCCATACATGTAACAGCTCCGGGCCGACCTGGGGGGAGGGGGGTAGGGGGGTTTCCTCAGGTGGGGGGTCGAGGGGGGTTTCGCCCAGGTGGGGGACCCAAATTTCAAAATGTCGATTTGCATTCAATGTGGCGACAAGCTCTTTTCTGGCCCAGTAAAAGTCGTGAGATGCTCCTTCTGCGGTGGAGCATTCCTGTGTCAGCCCTGTTTTGGAAAGTCTTTGCTGGGACCGAGAGTGTCCGTTCAGTACTGTGATGAGGTCTGTAGTCTTGCACGTAAAACCAACTTTATTGCGCTGAATTGCCCTGACTGCTCTGACCTGATTGAGAGACTTCGCTCCAAAGAGATGGACCGTGACGACTGGCCATCAGTGGCTACGATGACTGCTCCCGGCCCTCCTGATGATGACTATTCTACTCTCTGCAGCAAAGTGTCATCCCTTGCCGATCAACTTGAAAAGGTGACAGCTGATCTGGATAAGCTGTCCACTCACGCGATGAAGAGAACCTACGCATCTGTCCTGCAAACTGCCAGAAATGGCCTGCCTGTTCCAAACCCGTCTTCGTGCTACGACAAAGCGCACTCAGAGCTGGTGCGTATTTGTGACTGGGAACGAGAGATGCGAGAGCGTGAGCGGCGCAGTCTGAACCTTGTCATTAATGGACTCTTCACTCGAGCAACAGACAGTAAGGACATCCCTGCACTAGTAAACGATCTGTTTTCTGACCTGTCTATTGACTGCTTAAATATTTTGAATATTCGGACTCTTGGTACAGACACGAATCGCAAGGTTGTGGTGGAATTGAAAGACCAAGTGACTAAACAGACCATCATGCAACGAAAAAGAAAGGCTCTGTCTGCAAAGGCCCAGTATGCATCTGTCTACATTGGTTGTGATCTGACGCCGTGGCAAGCTAAGAAAGCTTTTGACTTGCGGAAAGAATTGCGACTATGGCGGGAAAATGGCGAAACCGATCTCTTTGTAGACTACCGCACGCTCTGCATTCGGAGTGCTAAGACCAAAGCCTCCATTTGTTAATGTTTTTGTTCTTTGTTCACCTTGATTCAATTCAGTTAGCACAGCGTATAGTCTTGATAAGTAGAGTAGACGTAAGTGAAGTGTGTTAAGGGCCGCATGTTATGTCAATCTCTGGCGATTTGTGGGCCCGTTGCCCAAGTGGTAACAAAAGAGTAAACGTAAAAAGCTCCAAAACGCCTAGAAATGCGTTTTTAGCACGTTTTTTTCAGTAAGGACGCTAAAAATCGCTATTTTAAGCTGCCAAATAGCGTTTTAAAGCTAAAAACAAGAAAAAAATGACAAAAAGAGCTTCCAAAAACACCGATTTTTCTTAAATATCAGCAGTGGAAACGCCAAATTCGGTTTCCAAAGGCTTTTCAAGTGAATTTTAGGCTAAAAATTAGTGATTTCTGACCCAGTTTGTTAATACTGGAGCCACTACCACCACTTGTATTTTTTGGTCGGGGGAGGGGTCCCTTAACCTGTCTCGGGGGGGGGGGGGCTGAGGGGGGTTTGGCCTTTCCAGCAGGGGGGTAACCCCCCAACCCCCCTAGTACATGTATGGGTATACCCCTCCCCCTCGGTCGGCCATACGCCCCCCCTCGGCCGGCCATACCCCCCTCCCCCACTCACCCCCCTCCCGGAGGGAGGAAATTTTCGCTTATTTAAGGCAAAATAGGCGTTTTTTTTGCCTGTTTTCGGGGGACCCCCCCTCCCCCCCGAGGTCTCAAATCCCCCCCCCCCACCGAGGTCTCAACCCCCCACCCCCCCTACGGATTTTTCCGGCCCATGTATGCTTAGAATAGCGATTTTTATTAAATTATTGTTAAATTAAACTTGCTAAACGCATTTCCAGGTGGTTTGGAGCTGTTTGAAAATTTAGATCCTCTCCGCGGGCGAACCCCTGGACAAGCATGGGAAAGGGGGTGAATGACTCGCTCATGCATTGACTATACTGACTACCCCCAGGACTCGTATACCTCCTCAGGAATTTTTTGGAAGAATTTTGTACAAAAACTGTGAAAAATGTATGCCTACATTAGAATGAGGTGTATCTTATTCTAACCTATTTTAACTAAAAATAAGCCAAAAACTTTGATTTTAGCAAAAAATCGGACTTTGTGGCTTACCATCCCCTCAGCCGCCGCTTCCCTCAGTGCCGTGAGGGCTTGATCAAGTAGCATCCCTCAGCCGAAATGCTAATTGATGTGTGCCCTGGGCCTTGATCTGACAGACAAACGGATCTATTAGATGTAGATGTGTTTATGTGTTGCAGGTGGCAAAGCACAGAGAACACCTGCTCAATTACATAGTGTTTCTGCGCATAACTCCTTTCCTGCCTAATTGGTTCATCAACATTGCCTCGCCTGTTATCGAGGTCCCTCTCAGTCCCTTCTTCTGGGGAACTTTCTTAGGTACTCACTCTTTTTTCTCCTTACACACATACACACCTGCACCGCAATAGCTGCATTGAGACGGAGGAGTAGGCGATTTTTCAATAAAAAGCGGCCGAATTGTGAAAATGTGGATTTTGCTTAAAACAAGTTTCCAAATACTTTGGTGATGGGTAGCCGCTGCGGCCTTTCTACATTACGAAAGTTATATGATACAGTCGGTTATTGAATGCCAAATATGGTAAATCATTGTGGTACCACGGCCATAGTTCCCGAACGTTTCGGTAACGTTAAATGGAAAGAAAGGTTACAAAGTTAGTTAGGCATGCGCAAGGGCGTAGCTGCCAATCGAGCCAGCACCTTTGGATTAAGATCCGGTTTTTCTTGGAATCCACTTTTGCTCCTTAACCTCCGGATAAATCTCAAATTTCTGATCGGTCACCTTTTTTGTCGATTATATATCGAAAGCAAATACATAGCGCTACATTTTGCTAAAATCAAAGTCTGGGGTTTTGAACTTTAGGGGATTCAAATCTGGTCTGAAAGGGGTTGGCAAATTTTATTTGTCTGGAATCGGTTCGGGTAGGGCACTGTTTGAAAGAGAAGGCTACTCTGATTCTAAAAATGCAGTCCCCAAGTCTACCTCCATTTGTTCCGCAGTCATAAGCCAACTGCTGAGTTTGGGTCGAAAAATCGACTCTCACAAAAACGATCAGAATGTGAGAAAATATCTTTTTTAGGTCCAGGTTAAACTAAGATACAAAATTTTCGGTACGCTACTATTAGGCGAGGCCGATTAGGCGATGCCGATTGGGCGATGCCGATTAGGCGATGGTACTATTAGGCGACAAAAAACATTAATAGATAATACTACCAATTAGGCGGCCCTTCCGAATCAGTCAAGGGCCGGGTTCAGCTGGTAAGCCTAAATGCGCTATTTTTAACTATGCATGGCTAAGTGGCCCTAAAATCATGTCTCGTTAATTTTATAACTCGTTAATCTAACTGAGATTCTGGCCCTTATTCCCCAGCTTTCGTCGAGCACGCGAGCGGCCGTCGGGTCGGCCACCTATTTTTCCAGTTGCTATTTTCATTAACACATTGGATACAGCCGATGGCACAACTAACTTTGCGGAAGCAGCTCACAGAGTTTCACAGCGAGAATTTGATGCAGCGCGTGCATCCATCTGGCGCTTTATAAATGTTCTGCGACATGCATACATGGGCCGCAAAAATGGGTTGGCGCAGACATGGGCAAAGGGGGGGGCTGAGGGGGGTTGACCCCCCATCAGGCTCTGATCTACCCCCCATCAGCCGGCCGCTACCCCCCATCAGGAATTTTTGGGAAGAATTTTGTATAGAAAATTATGATAAAAATATGCCTGGAATAGGCGTAAATGAGCTCAGAATAGCTAATTTTAGCTTATTTTAATGAAAAATAAGCCAAAAAACCCTGATTTTCGCCAAAAATCGGACTTTTTGGCTTACCACCCCCTCAGCCCCCCATCAGGCGCTCCTACCCCCCCTCAGCCCCCCATCAGGAATTGAAAATTCTACCCCCCATCAGCCGAAATGCTAGCCCATGTCTGGGTTGGCGGTAATCAAAATTCGAAAATTTTGGGTAGGCCTGCCGGCTTGGGGTGGGCGCGGCGATTCAGGGTGTGTGGGTCAGGAACAAAAGTGGGATTAAGGTGGGTGGGTGGGGTCGTTTGGGGGGTTGAGTCCAAGTTGGGGTGTGGGTAAACCCCCAGGACCCCCGCGGCCCATGTATGACGACATGTGTGTTTTCATTGTTGTGTTGTTTGCATTGTTCTGCTATGTTTTAGTGGTAACCTATGTTGCCGCACGGACTTACAGAAAAAAATTATTCCTGTCGCCTAATAGTACCGTCGCCTAATAGTACCGCTAAATCGCCTAATCGGCCTCGCCTAATCGGCATCGCCTAATCGGCGTCGCCTAATAGTCCTGCTTCGCAAAATTTTAGCCAAATCGGCGATAAAATTTGAGATTTGTCCGAAAGAGTTTGATAGTTAGAAAAACCGGCTCTTAAATCTCTGAAGGATTAAACCTCTAGAGATACTTATCTGCACAGAGCTTGTACCAGGTCAACCACCGTGCGTAGAGTTTGACCCCGGCTGGGTGTTTAGCCCAAATTCTGGTGAGGGTTCGAGTACTACAAATTCTCAAAACTAGTATTCTGGGCTAAAAAGTGCCAATATGCGCCCAGACACAGCGAAAAATAGCTGTTTTAGCTGCAATTTTACTGTTTTCGGTGCTGAAATTAAAAAAAATTGCGTCCCATAAAATGGCATTGGTGGGTGAGAAAATTATCTCGAGGGTTCCAGCATCTGGGGTTTGGTCTTAGCTGTAGGGTGGAGATGTTACATGTACGAATGCAGACCTACGATACATGGTACATGCCGTACTGAATTACATAGAAGCATTGCAGGAGTGGCGCCTCCCAGTTTCTTCTTCATTCAGGCGGGCACGACGCTTCAGAAGCTGACCAGTTCCAGTGCCACTTTTTCGTGGAGTTCCATTCTCATGCTGGCCGCGTTCGCGCTCGCATCTCTCCTGCCCGTTTTCTTCAAACGCTCGCTGCGGGCCAAGCTCGACTGACTGTGATGGAAGAATCTCGCCTGTTCAGGATACCTAGTCTGTAGAAGTCTTTCTATCAGCCCATTAACACACGGCATTTCTCTCCTTATTCTTCAAACTACTCATAATGCGCTAAATTTTAAAATTCCTAGGGTTTTTTGAGACGTGGTAGTGGGTCCGATTTTTGGTTAATTGTATTAGTAGTTTTCTACTTATTGACATGATAAAGTACGTATGGTATTACTGAGATAACAAGGAATCCGAAAAATGGGTTTCGGATTGGTATAAAACTTTTCAATGGAGAACGTAAAAAAATATTTGATGTTTTGGGTAGGTAAATTTGCTGGTGGGATAGATGGCAGCAGTTCAGTTAAGGTTCTTTGCTATTGATGTTGGACCGCTCTAATACATATGAAGCAAATGGCTAGTATGGCTTCCCTTCGGCTTCACGTAATAACATTTATATGAGAAAGCCGTAATTGTTAAAGCTGATAGGGCTGAGTTTGAGCTGAGCAAATGAAATTCCGTTGTGATATGTAAATGAGACAGCTGTTCGTTGGATGTCCTCTTTACCTCTTGGTCACTTGTCTTGTTGCTTCTCTCAGACCAAACTCTTTTTCTTCTCTGTATAAACTGTTCGCAATACCACTCTAATACTATTTAGTTCAGTCAGTTCCATTCCTTCATCTTGTACGTATGTATACACAGTCATCTCTCGTTAGTCCGGATATTCGCCTTCCGGACAGGATTGGGCCAGGTCCCAATTTTCCCCCCATGTTATATGACTCGTTAATCCGCCGGACAGAAGATTTGGGGGGCGTAACTTCGAAAATTGTATGGTAAAGTGATTCGTTAATCTGGATTGGTTAATTTAGACAAAATCCATGCGCAATTTTTCTGTTTATGCGTGAATTTTCAATTGCTTTTCGTTGAGTCAGAATGTAACTATTTTTGCCTTTTTAGGAGCTATAAATCAGCTGAAATGAACTTTTGGCTTTTAATTACAGAGGTACAGCTGCAGAATCTGATAGGCAACTAATAAAAAGCTGTTATTTAGGCCCTCGAGCCGAAAAACAGTGTTTTAGCTTTGATTTGTTAATCCGGAAATTCGCTAATCCGGACAAAATTGGCCGATCCGAACTTGTTCGGATTAACGAGACATGACTGTACCTGCTATTACACGCATGAACGAAACTAAACCAAGTCAGAGGACTGCTTAAAAATTGGTTGACTTCCAAACGGCGTTCATAGTTTAAGTGTGTCAACTTTCTGCCAAGTCTGCTCTGCTTTAGCGCTCAAAATGTAGTTGATTTTGAAGATAAAAAGCAAAGATTCGTGAACGCTCTCCGCCGATTGATTTTTAATTGTAAATTTAATTGTGTGCACTGTCTGTACCATGTAGAACATTAGCCCGATCAGGAATAACCGCTGTGTGTACAGACAAGACAGATTAGATTAGAGGTTAGCATAAAATTGGCGCAGCGCCCGTTTGTTGGGTGTTTGATAAAACCAACGCCTCATTTGGGCAATATGGAATGGACCCCAGTGCGCTACTAAAACAGCGGTTGTTGGGCTCTCAATCCGCTCTATTGCTTGAAGTTGCATTTACACTGTCCTTATCATTCTCATGTCTGCTTAATGCAGGGGCCGTAGGCAAAGTTTGCAAATCGCACACACACACACACAGTTCAGTCTACTTCATGGCACAAACTTTTAGCGCAGCAGTTACGAAGGGTGATAAGGTAAGGCCGCACTGGATATGATATTTGACGGCGTTTGGAACTGTAGAAGTTAGTTTTTAGTTTGCCACTCAGAACTTTCTAGATGAACACATGGACCTAAAGCAGCCGGCACACTTGGTGTAGCGGATAGAGATGTTCATGAGCCTGAAAAAGCTCGGTTCGGCTCGACTCGGCTCGCGAGCCCAGATCGAGCGAGCTTATCAAGTTAGAAAGCTCGCGGTCCGAGCCGAGCCGAGCCCAGAACGCGCTACAAACTTAAAAATGTGTAAAATTTAATCAATTTTGAAAATATTGTGCATTTGGAGGCAAGATTGGTTTAATTTCTATGTTTGCTGCATTATTTCAAGCTAACAAACGGTATATAACCGCCTAATTAATTACTGAGGAAAAGCCTTAAGTATTGAATTTACGATGTTACTTTTCTATTTTTCCGCGCTTTCCGCCAAATTTAAACCTCGCGAGCCGAGCTCGAGCGAGCTTGGAAGTGCGCACAAACGAGCTGGAACGAGCTGACCTAAACAGGGTTCACAATCGAGCCGAGCCGAGCCGAGCCGTGCCCTGATTTTTAGGCTCGTGAACATCTCAAGTAGCGGACCGAAAGCTGGTGACAGCAAGTAGGTAAAATGGGAACCGACTGGATCTGCCTAAGCACCGAAGCCCCTCCACAAAGCATGCCGCGTTGGAGAAGAAGATCTACGATGTCAGAAGCTGTCTGAGAACCAACTACTATGCCGGGAGCCCTCTGGCATATGGGGCACCGGTGGCCGTCCGGAGCTGTCAGAATCATGGCATCAACACGCCGGCCGCCCTCCTGATGACCGGCTCCCAGCAGCACGGCTAGGAGTGGCCGGCAGTGAAAGAAGGGCAACGTCCGAAATGACGAATCACGGGGTTCTCGAAATGGACCATTAGTCTGATCGTAGGCAGTAAGGCTCCCCGCAAATTGGATCGGATCGGACCTAAAGCAGGCACTACTATATCGCATTTCGTAGTAGATGAGATGCTTTAGACCCTTCTCGGTGCCTAATTTTCCTTCAGTACATTCTCTGTGGACACTACTCCATTGTCAGCAAGCTGGTTTATCGCAGGTATGTTTCTTCTTCTTTCCCTCCTCTCTTGATACGACGAGGTTTGATGAAGCCGCCTGTTCCGTTCATCGTATTAGCTAAATATACTACACCTTTTTCATAACCATTAACCATTTTCTTGCCGAGTTGAGAGTTCGGCCAGCGGCCGGTCGTGCGCCTGCCTTGCTCTCCGCTCCGGCCTAATTAACGTATGTGTAAACATGGCCCCAACTGTTAGCAATGAGCGTATCTTCAACCTGCTGAAAGAATCCGCAGAAAAGCAGGACTCGTTTCACGAGCTGGTGGAATCGTTCCTCAGCGAACTGAAGGAACTGCGCAACGAGAACAAGGAGCTCAAAGAGCGCATCGCAGTGCTCGAATCAGAGAAGGCGCGAGAGAGAATCATGCCCGCCCCACTGCCTCTCAACGCCAACGTCAACCCCAGACCCACTCCGAATCCAAATTTCCCCCCAAACTTCATCCCAGCGCACAACCCCAATCTCAATCCTCACTTCAACAGATTTCCGCCCCGTCCCTACGCGCCGTACGCGTCCTAGTCCCGGGATCCACGAGTTCTGGCGGGAAATGGAGGCGCGTTTGGATGAAAGAGAAGAGAGAAAGAAGAAGGAACTGTTTGGAGTTGTTATGGGCATGGACGAGGCGGAAGACAGTAACAGCAGAGGCAACTCCGACGTACCTACTGCTGACTTCGGCGCTATCCAGGACTCAGCGGCCTATCTGGGCATCCAGCCCAACAACATCGTCCAGGTGTTCCGCTCCGGCTCGAAAGAGTTCGCCAGAGATGTGAAACCGCCTGAAACGTGGCTTGAAACGCATATGACTGACTCTATGATCTGTGACACCACCTATTATGATGTGTACCGCCTTAATCGTAGCGAGTTTAATGTCTCAAAAAAGAGAGGAGGAGGCCTGCTAATTTTGGTACCGAATACCGTAAGTACCGTGTTAGTGTCTGAGCCACAGTGCGTAGATGGCTATGAATCGCTGTGGTTGGATTTGTTGCCACGCGGTCCAACCAATTCTCGTGAGAAATTGCGCCTAGGTCTTGTCTACAGAGCCCCAGGGGGGTTTAGCGCAGCAACGTCCAAACACTTTCTAAAGCATTTAGATAAGCTAATCCCAGCAGACGCGCCTTGTATTGTAACAGGTGACTTTAATATGCCCGCCATTGACTGGCCCAACAAAAGAATCAAAGCCGGTCCTAGGTCCTTTGAACAAAAGTTTCTTGAGTTCTGTTTGCGTAGAGGTTTGACCCAGATGGTGGAAGAGCCGACCCACAACAAAGGCAATGTACTAGATTTAGCCTTAGTCTCCTCGCCTTTCCTACTTGACAAGGTTACTGTAGAAAACGCTATAGGCAACAGCGACCATAAAACCGTGCATATCTGCACCAAATTTAACCAGCAAGCGTCTAGAAGGCCGTAGTGTAGGCGAAATTTCACAAACGCTAATTACGCAGCGATCGAACAGGAACTATCAGTAATTGAGTGGCCGTTAGTTTTCAATTCTTGCGGTAACGTAGAACAAATGTGGCAGAAATTCTTAACTATAGTTAATCTGCTGATCGAAAAGTATGTGCCAAAAATTAATATTTCGCGCAAACCACCAATGCAATCCAAACGAATTCAAATACTAAACCGCAAACAAAAGACATTGCACAAAAAGTTCAAACAAACTCTAAACGCGACCGTGACTGGCGTAAATGGAAAAGCGCAGCTTGTAAAGTTCGATCAGAAATTAGAAAGGAGCAGAGTGACAAAGAACGCTCAATTATCGAAAGTGGCTGTGAAGCCAAAATTTGGAAACACATAAACAGCAAACTGAAAGCTACATGTAGGCCATGCTTGCCCGCATTAAAAACACCAGAAGGTGACTACGCTTTGGACCCAAAAGGTAAAGCAGAACTACTCAGTTCGTATTTCGCATCAGTTTACCGAAATGACACTACAGCGCCCTTTAGCACAGATAGAACAGATCGAACCTGTCCGGGTAGTCAGGTTTACTCCCGCCATTGTATTTGACTACTTAAGGAAACTGACTGCAAAATGTTCTTACGGCCCCGACCGTGTACCCAGTGTATTTCTCAAACGGTTAGCCTTGGTTTTGGCAGAGCCGCTATCTAGCATATTCGAGGTTTCCTTCAACACAGGTTGTTTGCCTTCTGATTGGTTAAAATCCCGAGTTACCGCAATCCATAAGAAATGCTCACGCGCTGATGTTAGCAATTATCGACCAATAAGTTTGACATGTGTGGCTTGCAGAGTAATAAAAAGATCATAAAAGAGAAAATACTGAATCATTTGCATGGTAACAGACTAATTTCTGATAGTCAGCATGGTTTTCTAAAACGTAGGTCTACTGTAACTCAATTAGTTGAGTGCATAAACGATTGGACCCGCGCAATCGATGCAAAAGAAGCAATTGATGTGGCTTACGCAGATATTGCAAAAGCTTTCGATCAGGTTCCGCATTCAAAAATTATCGAATCATTCAACGCGTACAGAGTGGAAGGCGCTCTAATTTCGTGGCTTACGGCTTTTCTTTCAAACAGGTCACAGAAAGTAGTAGTAGACGATAATGAGTCAGCTGAAACTAAAAATCTCTCAGGAGTCAAGCAAGGAAGCGTACTTGGACCAATTTGCTTCTTAGTAGTTATTAACAGACTGCCTCAATCAATTATCAATTCTACCGTAAAGTTTTTTGCAGACGATTGTAAACTCTATTTTCGAGCAAGTAAAGAGACAGACACACAACTCTTTCAACACGATCTGCATTGCCTATTTCGCTGGGCCGCTGAAATCGGTCTTTCTCTCGCTCTAGAAAAGACAGCTATTATGCACATTCGAAATAACAACAGCAAAAAACAGTATAGCGTTAATGATAAAAGTATCGAAGAAACTGTCAGCACCAAAGATTTAGGTGTAATTTTGTCGAATGACCTGAAGTTTTCAGAACACTGCAATAGTCTACGCGCTAAAGGTTATTCGCGAATAAATGCCATGTTTAGTGGTTTTAGCAGTAGAAACGTCAAATTTTTAATTACATTCTATAAGAGATTCGTGCGCCCTGTGCTTGAGTACTGCAGCCCAGCTTGGACCCCGCAGCTAATTAAGAACATTGATTTACTAGAACGTGTGCAAAAATATTTTACGATGCGCCTGCCAAATATGGCAGGAAAAAAATACGCTCAGCGCTTAGAAACACTGAATCAGCAAGGCATAGAGCTACAAAATCTTGAACTTCGGAGACTTCAAATTGATCTAGTGCTTGCTTACCAAATCGTGCATGGATTTATCTGAATTAAAATTCGAGGAATTCTTTGAGAAAGTACCAGAAACCAGTGTCACTCGAGGTCATAGGTTAAAGTTACTAGTGCAACGCTCGCGCACAAATCTTAGAAGTCACAGTTTTGCGGTTAGGGTGGTTGGACCCTGGAACAGTCTGTCCGAGCGATGTGTAACTACTAGTACAGTGGCTCAGTTCAAAAGATTTTTAAACAGTGAAACGCAATCACTTCTAAAGTTTCTCAAAGGCTCAGCTTCAGACGCCGTTCAATTCGGCGCAGTTCAGCCCTCCCCTTCTTAGATCTCCTAAGTATGTACATCATGTATTTTTATATAAATTAGCTTTGTTGTGTCTTTTTTATGTAATTCACTTCACGATTCTGTAATTTAACTTTTGTAAGTTTTTGTAATTTACTTTGCTTGTATTGCGTGTATCGATACGTTTTACGTGTTTATTTAGTTTGTTTGTGTGTTTAGTAAGTGTAGTTTGGGGAAAATAAATAAATAAATAAATAAATGAATTCTCGTACCACGCCGGCTGTTCCATCCAATTAGCTGGGTGTTCGGGGACCCGATTCCATATTACGCCCCATTTGACACCAGAATAGATATCTAGAGGAGAGGACTGACCACCTGACTTTGAACCTTACGCTTAGTTGGCTAGTGCAAAATAGAATAGTAGGCGGCCAGCAGAAAGGGCAAAGCAATGCAGAAGTTGATTGTTATGGCCAGTTCTAAATATTGTGAATTGCTTAAACTCACTTCACTTGGTACTGTAGAACTGTATCTTGTTGCAGCTTGGAATCTACTGTGTGCAATTCTAGTTACAGGGTCCACACTGCAGCGAACATCTGTGTAAGTGGTCTCTGATTCCGAATGGAATAAAGTTTAATAATAATAACTTAAGACCGTACAGTACAAATCACAAAGTGCATCCCTTTTTTGTGAGACCACAAATTTTCTTGCAAACACCTCAAACATTTGTAAGCCACAAGAATTTGTGAGAGCTTGTGGTAGCTGTCTGTAGAATTTGTGCTGACTTGTGGCTACCCGGCTTGTGGCGTTTGTGACCCCGCTTGTGGCAGAGACGCACACAGGTAGCCAAGGGGACTATCCAACTTGCGCACAACCGATTTGCGCACATGGATCGCGGGCACACCAACTTGCGCACAACCGATTTGCGCACAACCGATTAGCGCACAACCGGTTTGCGCACAAGCACAACCGATTTGCGCACATTTTTTATTGCAGCACAATATAGTCACAACTGACGAATATTGAACAGACAACAACAGCAATTACATAACAATTACATTATGTAGCACAATTTACACAACAATTTAAAACAATTATCATAGCACAATAACATGACATCTTATACTGTAGCTGGTTGCGCTTTGGCTGTGCGAAATAATGGCCTGTTTCTCTTAGAAAAGCCATGCGCTCGATCATACTGATTTGGTAACGCTCAGCCAGTCTGCGAATTTTGCCATCGATACGTTCGTATTTTGGATTGCGCGAAACGCACCCGCGGCCATCTGTTCTGTCTCTCAAGGTACTCAAACAATCCTCACTGCCGAAGAGCAAGTGGGGCCTCAAAGATTATCTCATCCAAACCATCACGTCACTTGGGTCGTGGTAAATGAGGTCCACCGCACCAACAATGATGTGCAGAGCTGGAACTCTAAGATGGCCAGGTTGTTCAACAAACGGAAGCGAAGCATCCAGATATTTACTTTTTCCTGGAACGCATCCTATCAGAACAAAACAATGTAAGGCGCAGGCAATAAGATGGCAAAATTCGCAGACTGGCCGAACGGCCATGGGTTTGTCCAGCGTATGGCTTTTCTAACAGGAACAGGCCATTACTTTATACGCACAGCCAAAGCGCAACCAGCTATAAAAAATGTCATGTTTATTGAGCTATGATAATTGTTTTAAATTGTTGTGAAAATTGTGCTAAATAATGTAACTGTTATGTAATTACTGTTGTTGTAATTGTGCTGCAGCAAAAAATTGTGCACTAATCGGTTGTGCGCAAATCGGTTGTGCGCAAGTTGGTGTGCCCGCGATCCATGTGCGCAAATCGGTTGTGCGCAAGTTGGTAGTTCCCGTAGCCAAGACATACGGACCAAACGAGATGGTAGTTTATGTTTTCAACATTCAAGGATAGGACAGATCCCTGGAAACAGATTGAGGACCCAATTCCGATCTGAAAATACAAGTACTAGAAGCAGCTCCAGTACGAGCTAACCTGCTCAGAAATCAAGGATTTTTAGCTTAAAATACGGTTAATAGGCCTGTGATAACCGAATTGATGTTTCCACTGCTGAGATTTGAGAAACATAAGCGTTTTTGAAGCTTTTTTGTCGTTTTGTGCTTGTTTTTAGCTATTAAACGCTATTGGGTGCTTAAAAATTCGCTTATTACTATCTAAAACATGTTAAAGAGCGCATTTCCAGGCGTTTTGGAGCTTTTTGAAGTTTTGGACCTCCTTCCTGGGAGAAACCTCCCGCCTGACAGGAAAACACCCGCCCTACCCCGCCCCGGCCCGGCCCTGTGCTTATTAGAGCGGACCGATGCGCAGGCTTTAGCTTTTGCTCCGCCTCTACTAGCCACCTCTCCAGGTTGATCTTTAGAAACTCTAGGCACTCATCATCACAAGGTCGGTCAGCTATGAAAGCGAGAGACAAATTGTTGTTGCAACTTTTTGTCCTTTCGGACTAGGAGTAGCCAACTGCTATAGAGCAGGAAGAGACACAAGATCCTGCAGCCTCCTTAACAAGTCGAGTACCAGGCTCGTGGTTGATTTGCAATTAGTTTACAGAATAGTCCGTGGCTTGATCGATTTGTTTTTTGATGACTTTTTCCAAACACCTCTCCTTTATACTACACCGGGCCATTCTCAATAACTCCTTCTTTCTTCCTTCTTTGGGAAAGAATTTGGACTATCGAAAGCACTTTTCTCGATGAGGGAGACACGAATCTGGAATTCTTTACCCAATCTAGAAATTTGACTTACAAAATTTATGTTTCTGGCTTCCTTTTGTTTCACCGTTATTCTTAGACATGAGCTTCCTGTTGCCCACTAACACTCTTTCTACGCCATTCTCTTACTAGCATGTGGTGTCCTCGGCGACCAAATAAAGTAAAGTAAAGTGAGTGAGAAAAAAGGCGTAGAACCAAGGTCATTGCTGAATGGAAGTAAAACAAAGGTTTGAGCAGTAATCAAGTTGCTTGTGGCCAAAAAGAAGGGAGGAGGAAACTATGAAAGAAGAGCTGGCAAGCAACGCAAAGCAAAATTTCTAGACATTGTGCATCCTGTTTCCCACTAACACTCTTTCGGCGCAGTTCAGTTACTAATATGTTGTCTTGCTTGGGCGACAAAACAAATAAATAAAACACAGCGCCTACAACGAGTCAGAGTGAGGGCAACTGGCTGCTCCAATGGTTTAGATCTCTGTGCCAGCCGCCAGGAAAAAGAAAGAAGGACAAGTGGGGAGCGGTTGTTGAAGTGGCGAGGCGATCGATCAGAATGAATCAAGTGGCTCACTTGCGGTGGGTCGGGCAACGTGAGTCTCTTCTCCTTGCTCCGCTCTTTCTGATTATACCTTTTTTTGTTTCTGTTAACACGTACTTTCCCGGTTAGCATTTGCGATTCCAACTTTCCAAGTAGGGTAGAGATTAGAGATGCAACCGTAATCCGATTTTATCCGGTATAGGTATACCGGAAAATCCGGTATTTCTTTGCTCTAGAACACTATCCGGTATCCGGTATATTTTGGATACCGGATACCGGATAATACCGCATAGCCAAAAATCGTATTTTCATGACAATTTTTCCAGTTTTCGAGCGTATTTTTGGTTTTGCATGCATATTAGCACTATTTTCAGACTCAACTGCAGCCCATTATCTAGAAAATATAGCTGATTCAACGTTATATCAGTAACATGGAAATACAGTAACTTTCAGGCTAGAAATATACTTTTTCGATGCTTTCAAGGCAGGATATGACCAAGAATGTATTTGCTGTCTTAAGACTTGATCATCATTACTGTCCGGTATCCGGTATTCTGAAAAACTATCCGCTATCAGATAGTTTTGTTAACGGTTGCATCTCTAGTAGAGATGCAGTCGTAAAGAAAGATTTTTATTTTTTATTGCCGCTGCTTCTCTGTTTCCAAGTCGTACCTACCTACATTCACGTAGTTTTTTCATCAAATTTTTACAATATTTTTAGAATTTCAGACATTAAAATTGCTAAAAATCGCCAGCAAAACAGCAGTTTTTAGCTGCATTTGAGCCAAAATTAGTTATTTTTGAAGATTTTTATTTTAGCGTAAAATTTTTTGGCCGATTTTTTGCGTTCTTCAGTGGGCCACCCTCCCGTAGAATCAAGCCTCTCACCTACAGACGAATGGCTTGTTACTTTTGCAGCCATGCAAATATTACAAAAACATATATATCAGCTTTAACCTAAGCCTTTCTAACCCGAGCCTCCAGTTAATTTTTAAGGAAAAAGTCAGATTTCAGATGCTTGGAAATGGACGCGCAACAACGCCTATATAAGCTGGAAGTTCATAAAGGTGGAGATGAAGCCACCGAGCATTCACGAATGGCCGCAGATTCGGCAGGGCTTCAGAAATCTGTACAACGGCGTCAGACAGTCCACCTGGAAGGAACTGACCACTAGAGTAACTCTCTCTCTCTCTCTCTCTCTGCTCTTTGCTGGGTCCGACGCAATTCCCAAGTCTGAGGTCTCAGTTTATCGGAACTATTATTAAACTTTTAAAGGAAATGGAACACCATTTATTGCATGTCTTTGTGCTTTGAAAGTTTAGTTGCTAATTGTAAATTGTAAAGTGTAGTATCTGAAAGAAAGAGGCTCTGATCGATGAGAACAGCGATCCACTCAGTTTTTGTCATTTTAGGCTTCTTTGTAGCTCTAATGCATTTTGCCAGAAAGTCAGCTTTGGTGCCGAACAGAGCCGGCAACATACATGTAACTGCTCTGGGCCGACCTGGGGGTAGGTGTTAGGGCCCTCAGGCGGGGGGTCGACGGGGTTTGGCTCGGAGCAAGAATGCATAAAAGAGTAGCAAGAATGTGCCACTCAGCGGCCGGCTGAGTGTCGATGCGCTGCACCATAATTACCCGACCCTTCCGGTAATTGCACATGCGCTTTATTGCAGCGCAACCTGATCAACGGGGGCAGCTATATTTCCAAAGACAGATTGAATATCCCACTCAAAAATCAGATTCCGCTACAATAAAGCTCACGCGCAATTACCGGAGGGGTCTTAATTTCCGGACCCCTTCGGTAATTATGGTGCTGCGCATCGACACTTATCTCTTTTAGCTTGGTTGGAGAATTATCTTAAGAATCGTTCTCAGTTTGTATGCATAGATGGTGCACTTTCAGGAAAGTGTCCAGTCACTTCGGGAGTGCCTCAGGGGAGTTTACTAGGCCCAGTTCTAATTTTGATATACATAAATGACCTAGAAAACGTGTTACAGTTCTGTAATATCAAGTTATACGCAGACGATGCTAAATTATATTTCGCGGTACCGCGAAATCAATTAAACTTAGGTTTACAAGCAGATTTGGAAAGGGTTGTTGAATGGGCTACACGTATGCAATTATCGGTGGCGATTCAAAAATGCTCAGTTATACATCTCGGGTACGGTAACGCAAAAACGGAGTATCGTATAAATAATGTTCAATTACCTGCTGTACCAAACGTTCTTGATTTAGGGGTAACTATCTCCAAGGATCTAAAATTTTCTTTGCATTGTCGTAATGTGGCAACTAAAGGCTTCCAAGCTGTGAACTTAATTTTTCGAACCTTTCATAGTCGAGACCAGAGCTTGCTTATTCGGTTGTATAAAACGTTTGTCAGATCTAAGTTGGAATACGCAACTGAAATTTGGAATCCGCATTTGATGAAAGATATTGATTTAATTGAGAGAGTACAGCGTCTTTTCACCCGTCGTCTACCAGGTATGAGAGGTCTAACCTATTATGAACGTTTAAAAGTGCTTAGTCTTCAATCTTTGGAGGAACGTAGGTTGATTCGTGATCTCGTAATGGTGTACAAGATCCTAATGCGACTGGTTGATTTGCCTGTTGAGCAATTTTTCCAGTTTCCTTTTGCAACAAGTACTCGGGGGCATAACCTAAAGTTGTATCAGAAGCGTACAAATCTGGATGTTCGCAAATATTTTTTTGCCAATAGGACAGTACCTGTTTGGAATCAGTTACCTGCAAATGTTGTCAAAGCACGCACGGTGTCCAGTTTCAAAAATAGTGTCCATAAATTGGACCTGTCCAAGTATTTACGGGGTAGGGCGGTAGCCGGACAAACGGCCCAGTCCTCCCCTTGATCTGCTCAGTTCGTTTGTCTGTTCGGACAGTAAATTTACTTACTTACTTTTTTACTTACACTTGGCCGGACGCTGAGTGGCACATTCTTGCTACTCTTTTATCATACATGTACTAGGGGGTTTGGGGTTACCCCCCTTGCTGCAAAGGCCAAACCCCCCTCCCCCCGCCGAGACAGGTTAACGGACCCCCCCGCCCGATCCAAAAATACGAATACTAGTATGGCTCCAGTACTAACAAACTGGCTCAGAAATCACTAATTTTTAGCCTAAAATTCGCTTGAAAAGCCTTTGTGACCCGAATTTGGCCTTTCCACTGCAGATATTTAAGAGAAATCAGTGTTTTTCGAAGCTCTTTTTGTCATGTTTTACTTGTTTTTAGCTCTAAAACGCTATTTGGCAGCTTAAAATAGTGATTTTTAGCGTCCTTACTGAAAAAAACCGTGCTAAAAAACGCATTTCCAGGTGTTTTGGAGCTTTTTGAAATTTGGAACCCCGTCTGGGCGAAATCCCCCGCCCGCCCGCCTCGACTCGACTCGACCCGCCGCCTGAGGAAAAAACCCCCTCCCCCAGGTCAGCCCGGAGCTGATACATGTGTGTTTGATGCATTCTTGGCCCAGTGGAAGCTTTTTGCTGTAAATTGTGCAAATTCTCACCAAATGACCTGAACTTTGGAGAAACTCTTGACAACTGTGGGATATTTTGTGTTAAAACTTGATGCATTTAGAACGACAGAGTCACGCAAATTTTAGGTGATTTGGTCAAGATTTGCGGAAAAGACGGCAAAAAGAAAAGTTTCCATTTTGGCGCTATTTCTACAGCATTGAAATTTCACAAATTTCAAATGTTCCTCAATTTCTCAGAATAGGGTCAAGGCTGGTCTACCAAATCTTCTGTATTAGGCACTCTGTTTCAAATTTAGCCAATTTACAAAAGGAAACGTTATCATTTTTGGGACATGTTCCTAATTTGACTGTAGAGAAAGTAAAGAGTCAAAGTATTGCAGACGGCGCTGCTCAACGGTCTGGTGTCAGTGGAGATAGCCATGTGGTTCTTCGTGGGGGAGTTGATCGGCAAACGGCGCTTCTACGGCTATTACGTCTCTCCTACTAAAGTACGCAAGGACGGAGTTGGCTCTGCCTACGGAGAGATCGGAGAGAAAGGCCCGGTACAGAAAGGATTCCCTACTAAAGTGTTCGGCTCGCCCCCCGAAGTCAAACGCAACATCCCTGGAGAGGCCGACTACAGAGATCAGGAGAATCCTCCTCCGGAAGCTCTCGAATACCAGCACCACCACCACCTCTGAACTGTTAAACTGTTGTCTTAGGAATATTATTAATTAATTAATTAGTGTGCATAGATTCTTTATTGCATGGTCGGTTAGGAAACCGAATGTTGGCCGATTTCCTCTGAAACCTGCTTACACTACAGTGTCGTAACGTAAAATATGTATGAATAGATTAGTTAATCTGTTGATTGAAAACCATCTGCCCAAATTAAGATTTCGCGCATACATGGAGCTGAGTTTTTGGCTGGGGGATTTCTGCGGCATTGATTACGATAATTATGCGGACGCACTGATGATTTTAATACACCGACATTACCCACACCAATTTAGAACTAACGGTTTCTGTAAACGATCTAAAGGGGCCGTCCATAAACTACGACGTTCAAAAATGCATAATTTTGGATCCCCTCCCAACGTTTTTTGGCGTTTACAGCACAAGCCCATACATGGGCCGGAAAAATAGGGGGGGTAGGGGGGTTGAGACCTCGGGGGGGGGGGTCCCCCCCCGAAAAAAGGCAAAAAAACGCCTATTTTGCCTTAAATAAGCGAAATTTTCCTCCCTCCGGGAGGGGGGGGTGGGTGGCCGAGGGGGTGGTATGGCCGGCCGAGGGGGGGGTATGGCCGACCGAGGGGGAGGGGTATACCCCCCTTACCCCCCCGCGGCCCATGTATGCACAAGCCCCCTAAAAAAACTACAACGTTTTTGACTGACAGACACCCCCGCCGACTAGACTTGGTACTATGTCCGACATTAGAAAATCTTCAATAAAATCGACATGTCACTACGTAGAAGCTGTGAAAAAGAAACTCTTTAAGAAAGACAGTCAACTACTATTTTGGCGGTTGAAAACATGAACTGGGTTGAGTTTTCCTTGTAATATAGTTGCGGACAAAAGCTTCCTAGGCACCTGAAAAAACGTTGACGTTTTCGCCCCCCATGCGACGTTAAACCAACCACCCCACCCCCTCTGAACGTAGTAATTTATGGATGGCCCCTAAGTAGATATAATTTATGCAAAGCTAGAGTGAGTGCATTTTGTAGAAGTCCTTCATAAGCAGTTTCTGGCAGTGGTAGGAGATGAGGGACATGATGCCTGCCCAGATCACCACTGCCAATATGAGTCCGATGGCCAATTCGGTCTTGCCCACTCCACTCTCCGATAACTTCTAAAAGCTCTCTCTTGTTCGGTGCGCATAAACTGGTCTTTACCTTCTCGCCTCCTTCCATGTACGCATCGATTGACTTCTGTCGCAACATTTCTATGTCCACAATGCGTGACGTCATATTTTTGCTGCGCTGGATTCTCGCACTGGTTGGCTCTGAACTGTCACCGTTTAGATTTGAAGCGTTCAGACGAACAAATGCCTCAGTCCACTTTTAGAAAGTGTTCAGTTCTACTCGGCAGCACTATCCCCTAAAGGCTAATTTAACCTCCACTAAATGGGACAAATCTCCAGAAATGACAAATTTACAGTCAAACCCTACAAATGGGACGCTTCACTAAATTTTTTCTGGTTTGAGAACAATTTGATACGTACAGTACGTATGTAGAATCGAGACAAATTTCAGTAAGTTTCTTCTATAATTTTTATGGCCAACCTCCCATAAATGGGTCAGTTGGTTATTTTACCTGTTTGGTGTGAAAAGGAGAAAAGGCCGTAAAGAAGGATGACAAGCGGTAGTACGACTCGAACGGCCATCGCCACTACAATTTGGTCTCTGTGCAGTTACTCCCTCTAACGATTGAGCGCGTTTCCTAGTGCATCTCCATGGCTCCCGCACAACAATCGACCAGTTTTATTTATAATATTGGAAGACACTCTATTTCAACCTTGCTTTGCTTTGGTGGACTGGCAAATACTCCTACTCCTACTAAAGTACATTTCACAAGTCAATGCGTTCGGTGTTTTTTGCGAGCAACTCCTTATGGAAGCGTCGGGGCGCTTTTTGCCTCATATAACCGAAAATGTAGTGGGGCCTGAACTTTGCACTGTCGCGTAACCTAATCTGCGCAGCGTTCCCTTGTAACGCTAATTTGCGGAAGGGAAAAAGTCGGTTTTTTCTGTAGTTGGGCTGAATGCTATTTTTTAGCGAATCAGAACCAGGGGGTGGCTGGGTGGCAACTACAATGTACTAGAGTGCGAACAATACCTGAAAAACCCAATACCTGAGACCCCCAATACCCAATACTTGCGTAGCTGAGCCAAAAATTGCATTTCAGTGAACAAGTGCATTCCAGTCAGTGGTGTACACAAGATTTCTTTCACAGGGATTAAAATTTCGACGAGGCCTGGTTGGGCCATTGTTCAACTAGGGCGAGAAATTTTGCCTTTAAGAAAGCATTTAGAAGCCGTTCAGGAGGGTAAAATATGCAGAAATTAACAGTTTTAGTCCGTACGTGATCTACTGTATTACAGTGTTTCTTATTTTCGGCGGATTTTTTGTTCATACTCCACTGGAAAGGGGTGTACCAGACCCGCACCCCTTGGGTACAGTACTAATACATTCTGTATCACTAAAAATGACAAATTTCAATTGAATCACAAACGTTTAAGAACAGAGAAATTGCACTAATTACTGGTGTACTACTTAGAAAAGCGGACAGTGTAAGACATTCTTAACCCTTAGTTTATTAACGCAATAACGGCTCTCTATACCTAATCATCGGTCAATCTGTTCGATTTTTTCAGGTCATATATTCTGTTCAACAGCGATTTTTTCGATTTTTATAGGTCCTACCTAAATATCGGGTATTGGGACATAAAAAACCCAATTCCCAATACCAATACCTGGAAAACACCCAAATACACCCAATACCCTATACCAGTTCACACTCTAGTGGCAACTAAGGGGCGTGCAAAAATTACGTAATGGTATTTTTGCCCATTTTCGGACCCCCTACCCCCTGATAATCGCCCGTAATAATTTCCTGACCCCCCTCCCATAACTAAGTAATAATTTGGCTACCCCCGAAATTTCAATTTTTTCAAGAGTTAGAGCCGAAGTTTTTGCGTTCAATTCTATGTAAAATGACGTTCTCATTAAAATAGCATCTGTACACAGTAACATTGATACTTTTCTTAGTTTTCTTTATTGATGAGCTTCAACTACGACATGTACGTATAGTCTTAGTTTTACATAGAAGCCATCATTGGGTGGCTTTTTGTTAAAGATGCAACCAAGGTGTTTTAGAATGGATTTTAGGGCTGCTGGCATATCACTTGACTGATAACAGATAGTCATAAACCATACCATAGTTCGTGCAGGACCTGAAAAGTCAGGGAATTTTATAAAAGCCAGGAAAAGTCAGGGAATTTTATAAAAGCCAGGAAAAGTCAGGGAATTTGGTGTCCAGTCAGGGAAAAATTTGATAGCAGTAGACTCCTCCTCGCCCAAAGTGTCAGAGAGCTTTACACACCACCCTTTTGAAAATGGGACTTCTGACTTTCCACAACTGCTACTGTACAACTTGAAATTTTACTCTCAGAATACCGTTTAAATGCGTTATTCAGAGATTCAGAAATTTTTAAAAACTTCTCACACTTGTTAGAATGTGCTCACTCTGATTGGTCAGGGAAATTTTTGACTTTGGTCAGAGAATTTTGCTCGAAAAAGCCGCACCAACCCTGTAAAAGATGGAGTCGATAAGTGCTGTACCTTATAAACTCTTAATGAGATGTCAAAGGTGACTGTTGCCGTTTAGCATTTTTAAAATTGGAAAGCCCTGACTTAAACGGTAGTTACCTTCTCTAATCTAAACGTTGATCTAAGTGAAATTGAGAAAATATAAGCCCAATGCCTTCAAATCGAGACTACATGTACATGTACTGTACATCAAAACAATTAAATTTATGGCCACTTCAGTGATTTCTGCACTTTGAAAAAATTACGTAATGAAGTCGCCAACCCCCCTCCCCCACAGTAATGATTAGTAATCTTTTGGCGAACCCCCTCCCCCCTCATGCCATTACGTAATTTTTGCACGCCCCCTAAGCCAAATCCCGAAATATGACCCCGGGCCACTTTTTGCGGCTTAATCGGCTGCCATTAAGGCATTTCAAAAGCTATCGCGATGCGGTTTGGTGCGTTGTGCAGTTGAGACAACCGACTTTCCGGCGCTGTGCACGACTTTGTTCTAGCCAACATTTTGGCCCCAAATTTGAATGTTTTTCGTCACGGAAAGAGAGACAACATTTTTGGCCATTAGAAAAATGGCCATAACTTTTGTACCAGTGAAGCTAATCCCTATCCCTAAACTAAGCTGTCGATCCCACCTGTAGCAAGATCTCGCCGAAAGTAAACCACTGACTCACATGTATTCAGATGCACATCAATTGAAGCTTCTTAATCTGACGATCTCAAAAATACCGCCCACGTCTCAGTCTGATGCTTTATAACTACATTGTATGTTATCGGCCGAAATTCTGCAGACCTACTTTTAACCCTTCAAGTACTGTTTGTTTGTCTGTTTGTTATGTTTACTGCAATTTTTGGTCACTTAATGGTCGAAAATCGAAATTCCGAGCACGATTTCAGATGCAGCTGACCTGACGAACCAATTGGTCAGTTTTACCAATGCATAATAGAAATTCCTGACTTTGACCGCTGATTCTCAAGCTTGAAGGATTGTTACGTGAAGTCCGTGGTGCGAAGAAAGACGGCTCACAATCATATCGGTAGTACGACAGATAATTTTACCTGAAAATCGAACGCTTGCTTCTTTAAACGCACCGACACCCGTATATGCAAATATATATGGCCACCTGTTACTACAGTCTCAACTGGGTCCACCTGAAACGAGAGAATTCTCTATCTCCCGATATATATTCAGCATTATTTGGCAGAAACGCACAAAATATAGCAGTCCTGTTAGCGTTTTCCCTTCCCCTTCAGCGGATGACTTCAGTCACATTTACATGTGTAAGGCATTCACAATTCCGATTAGTATTTTTAAAATTCTCAGTACCGATTCATAACGGGTGTGCTGTACTTTATTTTATTAGGTTGTTTAGCGTTTTTGCGCCATAAAACCGAGTACTTTGTGACCTCACTGTTCATTCGACACACCGATTACTCAAATGTCGGCTCCCATGCACGCGGCGTCAGACACATAGAGGGTTTGAGTCCCGCCTCGGCCCACTCTTGATTGCCTCGCATGTGGCCTATTTGGGTTATTACTGGGTTGTACCTGGTGTACATGTGCGTTGTATGAAGTTTTTTCAATGTACTGTAGCTACAATCCGTTACACCACAGTCATAAAACTACCCATGCGCTCGGGGCGAAATTTGCCGCTCAGACCAGGCCGTTTTTCAAATTTTGCCAGGCCCTACCAGGCTCGCTTTTTGTTGTTTTTGGTAAAACTATCCGTTGGATTCAAACAAAGCAAATTTCGCATATTTTTGGCCTCTGTCACACTCGTTAATCAGAATCACTTTTTTGTCTTTACTTGATTTACCCGATATTTTTGACAAACTAAACAAGTAGTTGGAAATTGATCAATATGTCTAAATATAGCCAATAAGCTTAAAAACAAAACTTATTATGAACATGAACTACATATACTGAAATGGCGAGAAATCGAACAAAGGACATGGAGCATTCAACGTTCAACTTTCGGCCATACAGTAGATACCGAAAGACTTACACTGACCATTTGCATTATTACTGTCATTCTATTGTTTGTCGAGTAAACGCGTGCTTCTTGCTTAAATACATACACGTAAAACAGCAATGGAGCGGTAAAAAAAAAGAAAAGCTGTAGAAGAACAGCCAAATAAAGCCCAATTTCTGAACAACTTCCATATCCTACGTGCGTAGGTTGTAGAGTCCCATTTCTAATATTGGTACCAACTTTCTGTAGCGTAATCTAGGCTTAAACAGAGCTCCGAATGCTTGCTTGGCACGTTGAGCAGTCAATCCAGTACTGCATCAGTGTACGGCAGACAGACGGTTGGTTGGTGTGGTATGTAGATGGTTGAGATCAGCTTTAGAAAGCGCTTTCTTTCTTCTATCTAGACATAAGAAACCATCAGTTTTGTCATTTCTAATACTGATACAGTTTCAGTAAAACATGATTTTCACCAAGCTTTTAGCAAGGACAGATTGGGTAGTCAGGCCTTTATCTGTCGCTCTACTATACAGTACATTAACAGGACAGACAGGAAGGGTAGAGGTTGCGCAAGGAGGGGTCCAGTGGTTTCGCCCAGGAAGGAGGTCCAAAATTTAATAAAGCTCCAAAACGCCGGGAAATACGTTTTTAGCACATTCTATATTCAGTAATCAGACTAAAAATAGCTATTCTAAGCTGCCAAATTACGCTCTAGAGCCAAAAACAAGCAAACAAAATATTAGGGAAAAGACTTCCAAAACACCGATTTGTCTCAAGTATCAGCAGCTGAAACGCACCAAAGGCCTTCTAGTAGCGTATTTTAAGCTAACCATTGCCCGAGATTACAGCTTATAAGACCACCATAGTTAGACGACATTATAGTTTTTTGTTTCTAGTCATAAGACCATGGTCTTTCTTCTAATAGGTGGTCAGAAGACTTTTGTTCATTGACAGTCATTTTCCAGTTAAAAGACCATGGTCTTAGTTAAATTAGCCAATTTGTAGTGATTTCTGAGCCTGTTTGTGGCATGTACTCAGACATGGGCAAAGGGGGGGGGGCTGAGGGGGGGGGGTTGGCCCCCCCCTCAGGCTCTGATCTACCCCCCATCAGCCGGCCGCTACCCCCCTCAGGAATTTTTTGGAAGAATTTTGTATAGAAAATTATGATAAAAATATGCCTGGATTAGGTGTAAATGAGCTCAGAATAGCTTATTTTAGCTTATTTTAATGAAAAATAAGCAACAAAACCTTGATTTTAGCCAAAAATCGGACTTTTTGGCTTACCACCCCCTCAGCCCCCCCTCAGGCGCTCCTACCCCCCTCAGCCCCCCCTCAGGAATTGAAAATTCTACCCCCCCCTCAGCCGAAATGCTAGCCCATGTCTGCATGTACTGGAGCCTTTATTACCAGTAATGTAAAATGTACAGTATCTAAGCTGTTGAGAGGGTCCTTTTTTCGGGGCTAGCGTTTCAAGCTAAGGAATTAACTCGGCCAAACCCCTAGTATTAGTAAAACATGTTTGCAAACAAATAAGCAGAGATTCTACCGAATATGCAGAAACTTTCTTTCAATTCAATACCAATTGAGTCTAATGGAATAGGGCCAAGGCCAACCATAGTTTGGTCAAGATTGGTACTGAACACCTTCTCTCAAGGGCGACTGTTAGCTGGTCGAGCAAATCGGCACTCGGCCGCTGGTCATTCGGTTGAAGGAGTGATTCCTGACTGAAGCTCTCGATTGCTTTCCGGTTCTTTATTTTCTCTGGTTTCTGACTTTCTGATTTCTGTTATTTTCTTTGTTCGGTCGCAGTTAGCTACTGATCCCTCCTCGCGAAGCTAGCAGGAGTGGTTGTCGTTTTTTGTTCTCTTTCTTTCGTAAACGTCAGCGAGTGCCTGACCATTTCCTTCTCGTCTTGGCAATGGCCGAGCGGTAAGCACTCCTTTACACTGACTGCACACAACAAACGGTCTGCTTTCTACGTTCTTTACCAAATTGCTGGGTAACCGCTTAGATCAGAAAGCTGAGATGTAAAAGCAAAAGTGCTGGGTACAGTATCTACCGCAACTGATTGCGCAGACCCCTAAATGTACTTGTTTCTGTATTGGGGCATAAAAGGACAATAGACTCTAATTAAAATCCTGCTGGAATAATTAGAATATAAGAAGGTTATGAGCCAAACTAAACCTGAATGGTTGTTTCAGAGGCAATATCGTGAGTTCCCCCAAGCGGGACGCAGATGGGAACATTATAGTCAATGTAGAGTCAGAGCAGGTAATATTCTTTGCCTTTTATCAGACTCAACTCTACCAGGGAGGGGTCCAAAATTTCACAAAACCTTTGTCTAGAAATCAACCCAAATTCGGTTTAACAAATGCCTATTAATCAAACAATCAGTAGTTTCCGAGCTAAGTTTGTCAGTACACAATCTACTTTTCGATCTTTTCGAATCTACTTTACGTAAAAGCAATTTCGGCTCAGGGGAGACCGGGCTTGGCTTTTCCAGCTGGGGTAGCTAAAACGTCTGTTCAAAAAATAAGCGACCTGGCGGTTTTTTGCGAGTCACTTTTTAGAAGGCCTCGGGACAAAGTTGTAGAGCAACTCGAGTTCCGGTCTGAGGTAGACCCTAATCTGCGCTACGTTCAACTTGAACACTACTAATTTGCGCTACAGAAAATAGCTTTTTTCCTAATTCCGATGAAAACGAGATGACTGCAGAATTGCATACGACCACCGCATCTTTCGAACGGTATTACGATACCAGGGTCAGTTTTTAGGGCGGCAAGTGCCTCCAGCGATTCCAGCCGTCCTCAATGCTCACCCAATAAGTTTCAGCTACATGTAAATGCACTTAATCCCAAGTTTCCTCTCTTTTTGTGAAATTTCTCGAAAAACGCCATTTTGCAATTTTTGCTTACGTTCACCGGTTACATCTCCAGAACGGTTTGACCTAGAAACGTCGAAAAAGCATCATTGAGCTAGCTCTCCAAAGACTCTAGAATCTAATTCTGCAGCACTCATTTAAGATGCATTTTGCGAGAAAGTCAGCTTAGGGCTAATTTTTCCATGGCGCAAATCAGTGTTCAAAAGTAAACGCATCGCCGGTTAGTGCCTATGCCAGACCGTCTAGTTGTTCTACAACTTTGGTCCAGACCATACATGTAACGGGTCATCCGCCGAAGGGCTAAAAAACGATCGAAAATCGAAAAAATCGCAATTTTTCGGCTAAAAATCGTCAAACATCGCTAATTTGGGCTGAAATACAGCTAAAAAACCCTGTTTTGCGGGCGATTTCGGCAATTTTTGTGTCTGGCTCAAAAAATTACTTGCCAGAAAATCGGAGGGGGGTCGGAAAAATCGTCTCGGGTTATCCATGCGGAGGTACCCCTGACCCCCTGTTACATGTATGGTGCAGACATGGGCTAGCCTTTCGACTGGACTGAGAGGTGGCAAATTTCATTTGGGCTGAGGAGAGCAGGAGAACTTGACGGGGGGTGAGGGTAAGGTAAGCCAAAAAGCCCAATTTTTACTAAATCAAGGGTTTTTGGCTTATGTTTCAATAAAATAGGCCAAAATGGGCTATTTTGAGCCTATTTGCATGTAAACTAGGCATACTTTTATCATTATTTTCTGTAAAAAATTCTACCAAAAATTCCTGTGGGAGTAGCGGCGGCCTGACTGAGAAAAGGTCCAAATCGCTCGGGCGCCTTCCAAAAAGTCGTTCACAAAGGTCCACCAGATCGCATAATTTTTTAACAGAATTACAGTAGAAAGAGAGCTGACCTAGAGGAGAATTAAAGAGGTGACTGTTGCAGCAAGTCTTCACAGTATCTCTGAGTGGCAACGCAACGGTGTTGGCCAGACCTCTGCTGCAGTTAAGCTATGTGGACAAGAAGGAACGCAGACACACCTCCATCCTCCAATTTCTGTCCGAGGAAGACGCAATGCGCGTGAGTTGGCCTTTTGAACCAGTTTCTACAACTCTTCTATGTATTGGTATCAGTCGTACAGACAATTCACTCTAATCCTACGTACAATGTACAGTACAGTACGCTAGCAGATCTTTCAGAGACCTAATTTATGGGCCAAATGTCCTGGATTTTTACAGTATTTCTGGCACGAAAAAACCTGTAAAACCAGTTTAAGCTTATATCTAAGTTCATATTACAGTCAGGCACTTAACGCCGTTTATGGTACCGGCACCGTATTATGGTACATGGCCATGGGTGCCGGTGCGTACGAAATCTGAATAGAGTGGTACCATATGTGGTACCGGTACCAATGCGAAGGTAGCGGTGCCATATATGGTACCGGCACCTTATATGGTACCCCTACGTTTGGGGCCTGTGGTGGTACCGTATATACAACTACCCTAGGTACCGGTACCGGCCCCTTATACTGCATGATGTCGGTACCATAAACGGCGTTAAGTGCCTCACTGTATTAGTATTATTTAGCAGAAATTTTAGCTATTTTAGTACTCTTTTACGAATTCACGCCCCAACCCGTCTCTCTTCTGTTCATAGATCACATGTAACCAGGGGCACTGAGCCCAAATTCTTGGGTGGGGGTTAAAAAAATCTCAAAAATCGCAATTTTACGGCTAAAAATCGCTAATTTGGGCTCAAATACAGCAAACAAGTGCTTGCCAGAAAATCTTCTCGGATGGGGGTCCCATCCGGGCGGGCGGGGGTCTGGCCTAAGTCGGGTGGGGGCAGCAGACCCCAGGACCCCCTGTTACATGTATGGACCTGTTGCATGCACTGTACGCCTGCCTGTACACACACTGTACGTATTATTACACTGCCCTTTGGTACGCTCTAACTGGACCGGGCTGAAGGGTCTGACCCTGACCGTACCACGCACTACGACATTTCCGCCCGCAATTGTTAAAATTAGCTCTAAAACAGCGATTTTTACGTTCCTACATACGTACATCGTATTTGATCAAAGATTTAAACGTTTTAGCGACTTTTAGGCTTAGCATTGCAATTTTTACTAACTATTAAAAACAGTTGAGGCTTTTATTGTTATCTAGTTTCGATACAAGTAACAGTGGGGTCCAGCGTTTGCTCCCCCGCCCGACTTAGTCCAGAACCCCCCCCCCGAGACGATTTTTCCGACCCCTCCCCTCCAATGTTTTTAGCAAGTAAGTTGTTGGACAAATTTGTACGATTTTCCTTTGTCTGTTTCTTTACTATTCGGCTTCAGTGGAGTGGCGACTGTAAGACGGTTTTGTTTCAGACCCAGGACATTCTGACACGTGCCGCCGGAGGCAACTTCTTACGAAATGCGGAGTAAGTGCTTTACCTACACAATCAGCCGTGCCCTTATAAGTATGGGCTCATCCACTTTCCGGCTAATACTCACACCCCTCGGTCGCGGCCCCTTTTTTGGTTATTTCACTTCTCACTTTGTTACCATACATGTAGTACGGGTTGGGGTTACCGCATACTGGAAAGGCCAAGCCCCCCTCACCCCCAGAGACAGGTTGAGGGACCCCCGACCCAAGTAGTGGCTCCAGCACTAATAAACTGGCTCGGAAATCACAAATTTTTAGCCTGAAATTCGCTTGGAAAGCCTTCGGAAACCGAATTCCGCATTTCCACTGCTGATATTTAAGAGAAATCGGTGTTTTTTGAAGCCCTTTTGTCAGTTTTTTGCTTGTTTTTAGCTCTAAAACGCTATTTGGCAGCTTAAAATAGCGATTTTTTGCGTCCTTATTAAAAAACCGTGCTAAAAACGCATTTCCAGGCGCTCTGCCGCTCCCCTCCGGACGAAACCCCCTCGACCCACACCTGAGGAAAACCCCCTACCACCCTCCCCGCAGGTCGGCCCGGAGCTGTTACATGTATTTTTGTTACTACTTCGCGTACAGAAAAATCAGCCATTTTATGTAACTTTATTTTACCTGCCTGGCTTACATACTGTATACCACCCCTTGGTACTTCTTACCTCTCTCTGGCGGCTACCACCTTTGTCCCTTATATTTTGGCTACCCCCACAGTCACTCATATACCCCTTTTGCCGGCACCCGCTAAGTCACTCACACCCCTTTACACGGCTACTCCCCTCACTCATCACTTACACCCGCTTTGCTGAATACCCCTCAGTCATCATACCCTTTTGCTGGCTACCCCCTCGCTCAGTCATAACAACACCCTTAGCTGGGTACCCCCTCAGTCACTCATACCCCTTTACTGGCTACCAATCCAGTTCGGGCACTTATTTATGTGCTCTCCCCGGCTTCCCCGGTGGCTAATGCCTCTCCTCGCTTCCTCTGACTCAAATTCAACCGTTTCAGCACCGATTTCCGCCCTGCAGTCACCGTTCTCACGTCCGCGTACGACGTCTCCATTCTAAAAGAGGCGATGCTTTTGCCCGACACCGAACTGGTGCTCGGGCCGATCGGATTCGTTAAGACCCGAGTAGAGGTGCGCTACAAAGAGCGAGGCACCCAGCGGCCTACAGGCTTTCCCTCTGTCGAAATCCCTGACAAGGACATCAGACACTTCCAAGTACACAGACTGCTGGCTGTCACTCACCCGCAGAAGGCGGGAGCAGTCCTGTTCGTCAATCTGTCCGAAGACCAACTGGGCCAGGTTTGTATTTTCTCCTTCCCCTCTTAATCGGTCCTTCCAATTTTATGATTATCTAATAAATTGGCTCCCGTCCGAAATTTCAATTTCTGGAGCAACTATTACCTTTTATTCCATTTTACTACGGATATTATGGCGGCTGTTGTATCACTTTACATACAGTGTAGAGCAAAAAATACCAGTTTAGAGTTTTCCCAATAATTTCATATGGCCGCCATTCCATCAATTTTCAACCGAACGAAAACTAGCCTGCTAGCCTTATAATTTGGCCAACGCCCTACCCTACCCCTAATGCCATTTGGTAGTTTTGCGGGCCCCATTTAGGGTTCCCAATCTACGGGCTTGTGAATAGGAAAGAGTGGCTCTACGTACAATGTAGTTGTACTGTTGCGACCGGTCCCCGAAAAACGTCTATTTTGCCTTAAATAAGCGAAAACTTTCTCCCTACGGGAGGGTGGTATGGCCGGCCGAGGGGGAGAGGTAACGGGCCATGTATGGCATAAGGTTATTATATGCTATAGCTGGAAAGACTCCCAACCACTGGAAAGCCCGGTCCCGCCTCCGGTGGGGCCGCGGCGGCTACTCCTCCGCAGATTCAGCCCTCGACATCCGATCAGTCTCCAAAACGAATGCGGCAGAAAACACCGTCAGTTGTGTGTGTAGGTCGGTCATAAATCTACCCCTATCATTTTAGACCGCGGCCGCCGACCCCTCAGCCTGAGAAAACGTTCCAAGTGCGCGCCCTGGAGCTCCAATTGGGCCAAGTCAGAAAGGAACGAGACACGTTGAAGACGCAGGTAGAGCTCTAGTCACTCTTAGACAGTCAGACACTTACAACGCCGTCTTACGGGTTTGGCATTTGAGAATTGGTGCGCCTTTGCACTGCAAAGTAATAAGGATTGGATTGGAAATATCCTATTCTGGTGGAAAATAGCCTACTTGCCTGACTGTCCTTCAGTCAGGCACTTGACGCCGTTTATGGTACCGAAGCCATATGGTGCCGGTACATGGCACCAATACCTACATGTAGGGTAGTACAGTATTACGGTACCCCCACGTTCGAGGCCTGTGGTGGTACCATATAAGGCACTGGCAGACATGAACAAAGGGGGGGGGGGGGGGGCTGAGGGGGTTGCCCCCCTCAGGCTCTGACCTACCCCCATCAGCCGGCCGCTACCCTCCTCAGGAATTTTTTCGAAGAATTTTGTATAGAAAATTATGATAAAAATATGCCTGGATTAGGTGTAAATGCGTTCACAATAGCTTATTTTAACTTATTTTAATGAAAAATAAAGCCAAAAAAACCTGATTTTAGCCAAAAATCGGACTTTTTGGCTTACCACCCCCTCAGCCCTCCCCTCAGGCGCTCCTCCCCCCTCAGCCCCCCTCCCTCAGGAATTGAAAATTCTACCCCCGTCAGCCGAAATGCCCATGTCTGGGTACCGGTACCACATGGTACCCCACCTTCGCATTGGTAGCGGTACCGGCACCAAATATGGTACCACCTTCGCATTGGCAGCGGTACCGCCACAATATATGGTACCACTCTGTTCAGATTTCGTACCATATGGTAGTGATACCATATGGTACCAGCACCCATGGCCATGGGTATGAGTAGCATAATATATGGTACCACCAAAGTGGCCGAATGTGGGGTACCATATAAGGTGTCGGTACCGTAAACGGGGTTAAGTGCCTGACTGATTTACGGTACGACGGGCGGTCTATGAACTATCTCGTAGCGGCGTTGGCGGTTGAGGGTTCTAGTCCACGTGTATTGACTGAGGATAGAATGTTTAGAACGAGCAGCTGCTGGCACGCGTTGCCACACTCGAAACACAAGCAAAGCAGCGAGCCGAGCCGCCTAAGGAAGATCGAGGCGTGCAAGTCACAGCCGAGCCGCCTAAGGAAGATCGAGGCGTGCAAGTCACAGCCGAGCCGCCTAAGGAAGATCGAGGCGTGCAAGTCACAGCCGAGCCGCCTAAGGAAGATCGAGGCGTGCAATTCACTCCGCCGGTAATAAAGAACCAGCCATTTGCCCACTCGGACCGGCCAACACCCATCACTTCCAACTCTCACACTTAAGCTCAAGAAAAAAGTTTAAACATGGCTGTTTGCATACATGTACTAGGGGGTTTGGGGGGTTACCACCTAGCTGATAAGGCCAACCCCCCCCCCGAGAGAGGTTAAGCCCCCACCCCCCCCGACCCAAAAATACAAGTACTAGTAGTGGCTCCAGTACTGACAAACTGGCTCAGAAATCACTAATTTTTAACCTAAAATTCGCTTGAAAAGCCTTTGGAAACCGAATTTGGCGTTTCCACTGCTGACATTTAAGAGAAATCGGTGTTTTTGGGAGCCCTTTTTGTCATTTTTTGCTTGTTTTTAGCTCTAAAACGCTATTTGGCAGCTTAAAATAGTGATTTTTAGCGTCCTTACTGAAAAAACGTGCTAAAACGCATTTCCAGGCGTTTTGGAGCTTTTTGAAATTTCGGACCCCCCTCTGGGCGAAACCCCCTCCCCCTCGACCCCCCACCTGAGGAAACCCCTACCCCCTCCACGCAGGTTGGCCCGGAGCTGTTACATGTATGGCTGTTTGCCGGGTGGGCCGACAATCAGTAGCTCTTTCCCTACAGACTTCCGACAAGAACTATGTAAAAAGAAATAGTTAATCTAACTAAAATACTTACTGTTGCATGTTGTGCAGAGAAAGTTTTAGCCGCCGCAGTCTCCAGTCGCCGTTGCCGTGCAAGGAGCTGAGATCCCTCCCGAACCAGCTATTGTAAGTGTGTCTGCTACTTCATTCCAACTTCATCTTGCCTTGGTGGCTTTGTCTGCAATGCAAAGCACCCAACTACAGGCTCTACACACTAAGCTACAGTAGGCTTCGCTGCCCAATTGCGAGGGCAGCGGCGTGCATTTCGCTTATGCATTATCCGATTAGATACAGTGACACTATCCCTCTCTTATTTGGAACCGAGGGCTTCTATTCAGCACTGTGATCAGGTTTTAGGCTTCTACGTACATTGTAGGTAGGATGAATAAACCTTAGGCTAAAGCTAGACTTACTTTTAGATTCAATCTTAGTCTTAAGTTAATATGGTAGGTTTCCGCTAATCGGGGTAGTGTCCCACCCACAATTGCTAAATGTTTTCTCAGAAAATCTGTAAATAGCTACCGCAGTATCTCATGTTTTCGTGTTGAAGAACCCCAAGACTATGTTGAACCTAGGATAAAGTTAGACTTACTTTTAGATTCAATCTTAGTCACCGGAGGGGAAATCGGAAAATCGTCCCGGGGGAGGGGGGCGATCGGGCAATATGGCCTAACTGGGTGCGGGACAGACCCCCGGACCCCCTGTTACAAGTATGGCCAAATCTTACCGGCAATTAGGGGCCATCCATAAACTATAGAGAGGGGGTGGGGTGGTTGGTTGAACGTCGAAAACCGTCGGGAGGGGGTGGGGGAACATTTTGAATTGTTGAACGTCGTACTTTATGGACGGCCGCTTCCGACGTGTTAAAAAAAATTGGGCTTTCGCCTTAAATATGGTCGAGAGGCGCTACTGTAATTTTGTGTGAGAGAGCTAAATAGAAAGAAAGGTGAAGTTGTGTGTAGTGTAGTTGTCTCTGTTTACAGCTGAACCAAATCGGTCTCGAGGAGGAGGAAGAAGAGGAAGTAGTAGAGGAGGGGGTTGAGCCGCAGTCTCCCCCCGTTGAAGAAGTAGCCATGCAAGAAGGGGTTGAGGAAGAACAGCCAATCGCCCCGGGAATACAGGTATGACTTGGCTGATGGTTTGCTACTGTACTGTACTGTACTGTACTGACGATTTCCTGCGATGAAATGTTTGGACCGACTTTTACACACCAACATTGCTAAAATTGTCTGCAAACAGCGATTTTTAGCTGTATTTAGTGCTTTTACCCCAGAAAAACGATTTTTTGAGCGATTGTTAGTAGTCTCCCCTCCGGCAGAATTAGGGCTCAGAGCCCAAGCCCTCCCTGAGCTGTTGCATGCATGTTTGCCCTGGCTAGCCACTGTGTCTACTGTATTATGTGTTGTGTACATTGCAGTTGAACGCAGACGGACTGGAAGCGGAAGCGGATGACGAGCCTATGGAAGTGAGTTACTCTATTTTAATGCCATTCTAGTACAGTACAATTCTATTATAAGGTGGTCTCAACCTCTTAATCTGTTGATTCTGACAAAATAACCCCGAATAGACCCAAGCACCAAGCCTTTTCATATTTCATATTGACTTTATCTACAACTAGTATGCTGTGTGCTTAAAAATACTAGAAAAGAATCTACTACTAGAGTCTTGATGCGGCTCTCCTACAGTCAGACACTTAACGCCGTTTGTGGTACCGACACCATATAAGTTGCCGGTACCATATGGTACCTGTACTTAGGGTAATGACACCATATAGGTGTACCGGCACCATATACATTGTATGGTAATTGTACCCCCCACGTTCGGGGCCTCGTTCAAATTTCGTACCCACTGTACCGGCACCCAAGGCCATGGGTAGGGATACCATATGGTGACGGTCATACATGTAACAGGGGAGTCTGGGGGGTCTGCCCCCACCCGACTTAGGCCAGACCCCCCGGATGGGACCACCCCCCCCCCCCGAGACGATTTCACCGACCCCCCCCCCCTCCGATTTTTCTGGCAAGTAAATTTTCGAGCAAATTTTTACAATTTTTTACACTTTCACACACAAAAATTGCCTGCAAAACAGCACTTTTTAGCTGTACTTCAGCCCAAATTAGCGATTTTTGGCGATTTTTAGGCCAAAAATTGCGATTTTTCTCGATTTTTGAGCGTTTTTTAGTGCCCACCCCCCTCCCCCAAAATTTTGGCTCAGACCCCCCCCGGCCGGCGCCAGACCCCCCCAACCCCCCTCCCCCCATCGGCGGATGACCTGTTACATGTATGGTGACGGTACTATATATGGTACCACCACAGGCCACGAACATGGGGGTACCATATATGGTGCCACTACCCTAGGTACCGGTACCATAAAGGCGTTAAGTGCCTGTCTCTCCTAGAGGAACTTTAAACTCAGCCACACAGAAAGATAGTCTATGCAGGTTGATAATCCAAGTTCATTTCAGGACCAGGTGGCTGCAGAAGACGCAGAGGTGGCCGGTCCCGCCCATCCGGTCAGTTTTATTGATTGCTTATTAAATGGAAAGAAAGGTGGAAAAGTTAGGCATATTAAGCTTGGCTTAGTTTCTTGCTTAGATTCAGACTTAGTACAGTAATCTTAATAAAGGCATTGGACCGGGAATGAGCATACATTGTATAGTACATTAGTCCATCCATGTACGTAATAGTGGGCTTTGGAGGATCTGCCACCCACCCAACACAGACCAGACCCCCGCTCAGGACCCTCCTCGAGACGGTTTTTCCGACAGCCCTTCGATTTTCTGGCGAGTAATTTTTTCAGAAAATTTTTACAATTTTTTACAATTACACTGACGTTACCACATCGCCTGTAAAACAGCACTTTTTAGCTTGTTTTGAGCCGAAAATTTGACTTTTAGTTTTTGACGATTTTTTAGCCCAAAGTTGCGATTTTTGAGCGTTTTTATCATGCAACCCCTACCCTGGAGTTTCCAACCCCATACATGGCCGCGGGGGCTCCATGGGCGTTTCGCCCACCCCCTAACTTGGGCTCGACCCCACCCACCCTTCTGAAGTTTTGTTCCTGACCCCACCCACCAAAATTGCCGCGACCCCCCAAACCGGCAGGCCCACCACCAAATTTTCGGAATTTGACTACCCCAACCGATTCTTCCGGCATGTATGCCCAACCCCCATCGGCACAGGACCTGTTAGATGTATGATCAAGTGCTAATGGAATAGCTGATTGTTCACTTGCAGGAGGTGCCCGCGGACGCCGACGGTTGGGTGGGACCTCGACCGGTCACTGTCGAGGGAGAGGAAGCGTGGCAGTGCTCTTTGTGCCCCTTCAAAGTGTTCCGCAGACGGCCCAGAGCTACCATCAAAGCTCATTACACCAGATTCCACCCGGGTACACTAAATCAACTTTGTCCTATTGACGATGGATGTTAGTTTTGGCGTTATTGCAGCCGTCTGCGGTCATTGTGTCATGCCGTTCAATTTGGACAACACTTGGAACACCGTTCAGGCCAGTCACCACCCCTTGGCTCCTGACACCGTCATCTCGAAGGCCCTGGCGGCTCTGCTGAAAAGATCTGGCAGAAGGTGTGGCTGTGGAGAAGGAGTGGACGTCGAGTACCCTCCGGTCGTCGAAGTTGGCGTCTGATTTTAACTTTGTGTCCGTGCCTGCCGGGAGGGGTGTCTGTCCGGTGTCACTCCTTTTTACCCCCCTGCCAGAGTGTGCGTGTGCGTGTGCCTGGCAGTTGGTCATAGCCGGACAGGCACCCGTTTTATACTGACAACCCGCCCCTTTTACCCCTTAACGGGTGACTGTGCGCTGCACACGTCACCCATGTATATATTGTATATTTGTATATTCTGTACATACTGTTTTAAGGGTAATTTATTGGGCTGGTTAAGTTATTCTCGTTTTACTTGGTATTGTTTTTATATTGGTGGCCTGGTGCCCCAGTTGTTGTTATTGCTGTTTTAAGGGTAATTTATTGGGCTGGCTAAGTTATTCTCGTTTTACTGGCGGTTGGTTTCATTTCGTATTTTAGTGAGCACTTAATGGCTCTGTGTTTTACTTGATATTGTTTCAGTCTGACGCACATTTTAGTGAGCACTTTATGCTCTGTGTTTTATTTGATATTGTTTCAGTCTGACGCACATTTTAGTGAGCACTTTATGCTCTGTGTTTTACTTGACATTGTTTCAGTCTGACGCACATTTTAGTGAGCACTTAATGCTCTGTGTTTTACTTGATATTGTTTCAGTCTGACGCACATTTTAGTGAGCACTTAATGCTCTGTGTTTTACTTGATATTGTTTCAGTCTGACGGACATTTTAGTGAGCACTTAATGCTCTGTGTTTTACTTGATATTGTTTCAGTCTGACGCACATTTTAGTGAGCACTCAATGCTCTGTGTTTTATTTGATATTGTTTTAATCTGTTTCATGCTTGTTACTGTTGTTACTGTTATTCCAGACCTGCCCAATCTTACACCCTTTCTGTCCAAAATTAATTCTGTCATACATAGGTACTCTGAGTTTGATGCCATGGCGCCGGAAGCACCTATTTTCTACCCGAACAATTCTCAGCTTCTGGTCAGCGTTCTGTCACTTCTCCACATCTTCTTCACTGCCTGGCATCCAAGCTGGTTAGTGTGCTTTTCGTTTTCTGCAAGCGGCTTAGTGGTTGCGATCCGATTTGGCTCAAAATTCAGGCCTGGTACTGATATTTAAACAGTGAGTAGTAAGGTGCGTTCAGTGACAGTTAAACAGAACTTAACTTCTTGTACAACACAAATCACACACTGGATTGCATTTCCGAATTTCTAGCCTGTCTAGCAGCATTGAACTGCAGATTCCGTCACACAGACCCTTACAGCATATCCTACAGCAAGCTTGGTAGTGAACCGGCTTATCGGGCATGCAAAGGACAAAATCTCTGGGCTTTTGGTATGCGAACTACAGACAGATATCTTGTAAATGTCAACAGTACACTCAATGCACAATCACAACTGACCATCAATTTGGAAATGTGAACTGTCAACTTGGTTTAGGAAACATTCAATATTGCTGCTCACTGGAACAACATTTCTTTGAATCCACAATTGTTTACATGAAATTTACTGCACCATGTGTTAGATGTTTGGCATCTTTTTTCCATTATTCTGAAATTGAAAAAGACGCTGGTGTAACCTATTGTCTGTATATTTCAAGAAGGTAGTATTAGGTGCCCATTTTTTCGCTGAGCACTGTAGTCAGTGAACCGTTAACTGCCACCATGACTGGCTTTGCTGAACTTCTGACACGCAACTGAGCACATGGTCTTGCTCCTCCACTAAATGTACGAAATTGAATACAACAATCTAGATAACACCCATGTAAATAACTAAAGTGCCCAGCAGGCACTGTACTGGACCGGAAATCCAAAGGTGCTGGGTTCGATTCCCACCTACGCCACTGCACATGCCTTACTTCACCTCTCATTCAGTTGGACTATTCCTTTATTATGCGCACATACTACATATACTGTTTAGTATTTGTTTCTCTGTTTAAATTTATTGTACAAAGTACAACACAAAAAGATGCGTCACGAGCACAGTTGTTAGGGTCAAAAATTAAAAAAAAGACTTTATTTGTTTAAAAAAAGCTTTTTTTTGAAGGCTCAAAAAAAATTTTTTTTGACAAATCAATATGCAAACGAGGTACTTTTCAACGTCCTACCACTGAATATTATTACCGCTAGTATTCAGTAATGAGGCAACATAACTCCAGAATGCTTTCAACCTGCACAACTTGTACAGTATGTCTTCACACTTACTCTCTTACTCAAGCTGCAGTGCAAACTTTGGTATTGTTAAAGAGACAAAAGGCTCAAGGAGAAGTGCATGCAAGTTGTTGATTCGATAAAAACTCAAGTTTTTTATTACTCTAACACTAAGGAAAAATTTTTGACTAACTAGACATATCAGATGACCAGTTGGTTAAGTTCTGCTCAACAAGCAGAATGGGCTAAAAGTCTGCCGTGCATCCACAGCACAAATTGCAGGGTGCTGGCTGAAGGCTGCAAGTCAGTACGTGTGATCCACACTGCAAGTTCTCTGTGGAACTGGTTCAGTGACTTCCATTCAACTCTTTCTTCCAGTGACTCTCATGATGAGCGTTTCTCCAAACGTGTCCAGGTTCGAATCTGACTGGACAAACCTCATGAACACTCCAAAGAGCTTGTGATCATTTGGAGTTTTCAATTTGGAATGATTGAGTGAGTAGTGCTTTGCGTGAGGTGTCAAAGCTTTCACATTAACTCTGGACTAAATCTGCATGTCTGCAACGGAAAGAATCCATTCAGTTTAGATTACTCAGAAATTTTTGCTTGATTTTGGTCTGTTTGTAAACGTATTTTCACTGTCTTTTAGCAGACTGGTGACATGGTTAAGTCAAAAAAATTCTTTTTTACTGTCTTTTAGTAGACTGGTGGGACAGTTATGTCAAAGATTCTGAAGATTAAGCTATTTTGGAGGGGAGACAAGAATGAAAATTAGAAACCTACCTAAATTATCTGCATTTCATTTGTTTGATTTTCCTGTAACTATTTTCAAATATGAATGTAATTTTTCCTAACTTAATTTTAGCCTATAAGCTGTAGATCTTGTTTTCAATGAGTTAGGAAGGATGCATGAATGGGTTGGAATGGCCAAGGACTGAAGCCATACATGTAGCAGGTTGAACCATTTGTGGGGTCAGGGTTGAGTACTCTAAACTGCATAAATGTAACAATTGATCCGCTGAAGGGGAAGGAGGGTTCGGGGTCTTGCGCCGGCTAGGGTGTCTGAGCCTAAATTCTAGAGAGAGGGGTTGGGCACTAAAAACACTCAAGAATCGCAACAAATCACAATTTTTCGGCTAAGAGTGGTAGAAATTGCTATTTTGGGCTCAAATACAGCTAAAGAGTGTTGTTTTATGGGCCAGTTTGGCCAGTCTTGTCTGGAATTGTAAACAAACCACAAAAAATTGCTCACAAAATTACTTACCAGAAAATCGGCGGGGGACAGAGAAATCGTCTTGGGGCTAGCCTGTGTCGGGAGACGGTCATTTCGGTGCCGACGTTTCGGTGCCGTTCATTTCGGTGCCGACGTTTCGGTGCCAGATCATTTCGGTGCCGGTTCATTTCGGTGCTGATTCATTTCGGTGCCGGTTCATCTGGGTGCCGTTCATTTGGGTGCCTCACAAAAAATGTTTGGTAACTTGGTTTCAAATTAGGGATGCAAATGGTATCCGGTATTATTTGGTATTTTCTAGGTATTTGGTATTATTTGGTATTTTTTATACCAAATAATACCAAATAGTTTAAATAACTAAACAGTTAGCTTTTAAGCGATAAATTCTGCATATTTTGCGACTGTATACCATGTCAGAGCTCTTCTGTTCAGAGTTTTCTCTTTATTTCTAATTTACTAAAAGTTTAACAATGCAGCTATGCAGAACAAAGACGTCTCTTTACCGTTTCTGAGCAACAAAACAATAATGAATTCTGACCAGTTTAGCTTATAACGAACAACCATTCATGGAAAATTCAAATATACAGTGGCGGCCAAAAGTTTGGACGCACCCCCAAAATTTTCAGTTTCCTGTTAATAACACCTGTTCTGTTTGCAGTTTGCGGATGAAGTTGCGTGCTAAGTTTGTGCATAGTAGCCCTGCATAACCTGAAACCATATGGGGTTTGGTCCCCCTCACGTTGCTGTAGTATGAATGCATTTTCCAAAGACCCGAGAAAAATGGGTGGACAAAAGTTTGGACGCACCTATGATTATCTTGATTTTTTGCTTTCCAGAGGTTTTGTAGGGAACCTAGCGGCCGTTAATATGTGTAGCTGCTATTTAGTCTTCTTTTTATTGCAATTTGGCGGCAGTTTGGAGGATGGCTCAGTCCAACCAACTTGTTCAACCAAAGAGAGTTCTCGTGGTTGAGTTCAGACAAAGTGGTCTCGCTAATCTCAGATAGCCTGACAAGTCCGGTGTTCCGGTGTTCTTTTTGCTAGCGTTTCCGCAAATCTTAGTGAAGTGAGCTGACCTGCCGAAATGAAGGAAGTTTTGTCTGTTTAAGTTTGCTGCACAAACCAAGCTTGACTTGACTCAATCTTGACAAATTTAAGAAAATGCGAAATTGGGTGCACCATAACTTTGTCATGCAAAAGCCGCATGAACCTTCACTGTTGTTTGTGTATACACATACATTTACCATACGCAAAAATACAGATTGTTTTTCAATACATACACAAACAGCACTCAAACAAAATGTGTATTTTTGTGTATGTGTATTCGACCAGCAAAAGTCGATAAAGTTTCGAGAATCGTAATATTTTGATGTTATATCCTCATAAAGCCTTCAAATGGCCTAAGTAACTCGATTTCAAAGCTATCCAAGATTTCAATCCGGCAGACAATGAGAGATTTGATTTTCCTAGCTTTTTTTGACTGAAAATCTACCAAAAAAGTTGCATTTCCAGTACAATACACATACACAAAAATACACATTGTTTTGGTGAATGTGTGTACGCAAATTACCATACACATTTGAAGGTAAATGTGTATGCAAGCTTTAGCACTCAAAATGTCCCGCATTTTGCCACATATCTGCCAAGCTTCAGCTTATTGGTCAAGATTAGCTGCAAAAAGAAAGATGTTGTGGGTGTCAAGCAGAGAGCCCTGTACTCTAGTAGTTGGTAACTGTAAAAAGAGGGCTTCTTTCCTCTGTCCTGTGGCAGAGTGTGTCAGGTTTCTCAGTCTGAATCGATTGGAAGCCGCCGTCGAAAAAAAGGGGGCTTGCAACGCAACGCGCACAAATTGCTAATCAACCAGCCAGCTGGGACCGGCAATATTCACGCTCTATCCACTGCTCTGTCCAGACGCTGCTTAAGACTAATTAGTTAATTAATTAATTAATGCAGTTTTGTGAGCTGATTAATTGATATAATCAGTATAAATAAGGCATATTTTTTTCGCGCCCATTATCAAACTGCAATCTGTCAAAAGTCAATTTCCGCGAAGACTGTTGCAAAGATGTTTCCTTTTAATTTGCCAGTTAAATAACTAACGTAGCATGTATCCCCACCGACTGTGCCCTCACCTTGCCCATACATGGGCCGCGGGGGGTCGGGAGACGGTCATTTCGGTGCCGACGTTTCGGTGCCGTTCATTTCGGTGCCGACGTTTCGGTGCCAGATCATTTCGGTGCCGGTTCATTTCGGTGCTGATTCATTTCGGTGCCGGTTCATTTGGATGCCGTTCATTTGGGTGCCTCACAAAAAATGTTTGGTAACTTGGTTTCAAATTAGGGATGCAAATGGTATCCGGTATTATTTAAAAAGCAAGGGTGCAACACTTGAACTACAAAAACTACATAAGAGGTTCATTATAACTCCTGCAGACAAAGCTCCAAATAATTTTATTTTTATTTGCAAAAAATACTACTTACAAGTTATGTGTAAAGAATTGGGCATAGAATATAACAATAGCTCTATTACTATTATGGGTAATGATATTTACAAGCCTTGCATGGCTACGTTGGATGATGTTATAGATAAGCATAGATTAGTTGCTTCCAGTTATGGAATTATTTTTGGTAAAAAAGATAATGCCATACCTATTTTATTCGCTACTCCAAAATTGCACAAAAACCCGTATAAATTCAGATTCATAGCTGGTGCTACCATGTCATCCACCAGATCTTTATCAATTCTTATGCAAAATGCACTGAAACATCTTCAGGGACACTTCCATAGATACTGCAATACAATACAAAGCAGAGGAGGTGTGCGTGTCAACTGGTCGATATATAGTAGTTTGGAAGTCATCCGCATATTAGAAGGAAGAGCTGATTTGAACTGTGTACAAACTTATGATTTTACTAGTTTATTCACCAGTCTGACACATGATACAATCAAGGCTCAAATTTATTACCTCATAGACCTTTGTTTTAAAAATTGTGGAAAAAAGGCAATTGCAATTTCGGGTTACAGAACCTTCTATACAAATGATAGTCATATTAAAAACTATTTGATACTCTCAAGCCCAGAGTTGAAAGAATGCATACGTTTTCTTATAGATGAAACATTTGTAAAATTTGGTGGAAATATATTTAGGCAGATATGTGGTTGTCCTATGGGAGGTGCTATTTCTCCATATTTAGCTAATTTGACACTATCTGTCTTAGAATTTAAATTCCTAATTGACAGAAATAATCTGGATGCTGCAAAAAAGTCTTGGTTAACTATGAGATATGTAGATGATATTTTGACTGCTAATTTTGCAGATTTTTTAGATATTACAAAACGCATTTATCCAGATTGTCTTACTTTAGAAAGCTCTGGTGATACCAAAATTTCTTGTAATTTTTTGGATTTACACATTGATATAGGGAATGGTTTACAATTTAGTGTTTATAACAAAACAGATGATTTTGGATTCAAGATTACAAGATATGTCTCTAGGGACAGCAATGTACATAGCAATATGGGTATTAAAGTTTTCCACTCACAATTGATTCGGTTTGCTAGGTTAAATAATACACTACCACTTTTAGCAGACAGAATTCATGGTTTATACAAAGAATTTCTAGCTAATGGGTACAACCAAACAGAACTCATTATTAGTTTTTTAAAATTTACAGAGAAATATCCAACACTTGTAGGTAAATTTGATCTGATTAAAAAACAGAAGATTATGGAATTTGTTCATTGGATTTTCAACTAAACAAACTAACAAACAACCTCTTGCTCATTACTAACATTTCCCAACTTATGTTGGGTCGCTTGATCTCCAGCTCCTTCTGGACTGGAGTATTCCCGGCCTTGGCTGGGTTGCCTCCTGACCTCACGGTCGGGTTGTTTAACCCCAGTACCTTTTTTGGTGCTGGGGAACAGTTCAATATTTTTGCGCTTGATATTTTTTTGGCGGTAAAGAGATTGACCAAAAGGCAGGTATATGTTGCAGCAGTCATAAACAGTGACCATAAAACTTTCAGATTAATCCAGTTGTAAATAAGGATTACTGCAGAGTATTTTGAACAACAAAGGGGCCTGTGTCCCGCGGGTTAGCTCTTAGGGCAAAATACGTGATATAAAAGAGAACAGAAATGAAGCAAGATCACTTGTCTCTTCATCAGTCAAGCGCGTGGCAAGAGCAGAAATGGCCAAGGTAGGCTTGTCCTGCCGTTTGTGTCTTACTGTGTTGTGTGTTTGTGGTGTTCGTTTCCCTCTGCACATCATACTCTCTCTGATACCACGGCATGAACCATTCCTGGTTAATATTTGGTTACCATGAAGGTTTTTGCTGGGTGGAAGAAGCATGTATGTTTGTGTTAATGCAGCTTTCTCACCTAGTGGTCACCTTGCTGATGAGCCTTAACCACTAGCGGCTGTACACAGGTTCAAGGATAAAAGGCGAAACCTGGTGCATGCGTGCCTGAAAATGGATGGCTATCTAAGCTTCTGGTTTATTTTACTAAACGGAAGGTAGATACCTGAAGTTGGAAGGCTGCTCTACGGAATGCTGCTGACAAACTGCTTGTTGCATTTGGCTCTAGATATGGAAGGCTGCTAAGGCATCTGGTTACTACTATGTTAAACCAGCTTGACCATGTAGCCGGAAATTGAAGGGCGTGCTAGATTGTGCTTTTTGTCTTTGGTTTTGTCTTATTCTTAAAATCTGCATTTTTCAACTATTATTTGGTATTATTCGGTACTTTCTAGGTATTTGGTATTTTTTATACCAAATAATACCAAATAGTTTAAATAACTAAACAGTTAGCTTTTAAGCGATAAATTCTGCATATTTTGCGACTGTATGCCATGTCAGAGCTCTTCTGTTCAGAGTTTTCTCTTTATTTCTAATTTACTAAAAGTTTAACAATGCAGCTACGCAGAACTGTTTCTATAGGTCTGGTTGCACAGTCAAATAGATGGCTGGTAGTGCGCCGTTCGAGGTTGCAGTCAGGACACAGCTCCGAAATGTCGGGGTACAGGCGGTGCTGATAAGAGCATAGGAAACCGGTGTATCCCGAGCGTAGCTGGGCCAGAGTAGTGCGCACCTTTCTGGACAGAGTGGCTTCAGATGTGTTGATTGGTGGGGGCTCAGTCAGCAGAACCGTGTCCAGAAAGTCTGTGTCTTGTCATGTGACTGTGTGCCTCCATGGCAATAAAGATGGGTAGCTTAGTCCATTATAATACAGTATAGCATTCATTTGAAATCAAGTTACCAAACATTTTTTGTGAGGCACCCAAATGAACGGCACCCAAATGAACCGGCACCGAAATGAATCAGCACCGAAATGAACCGGCACCGAAATGAACTGGCACCGAAACGTCGGCACCGAAATGAACGGCACCGAAACGTCGGCACCTAAATGACCCCAACCCGCCTGTGTCAGATGGGGCCCAGACCCCCTGTTACCTGTATGCTAAATTGAACTCAAATACACCAGAAAATTGCTGCTTTACAAGCGATTTTACCACTATTGAAATTGGAGAAAAATTTAAAAAAGTTTCCTGGTAAAATATGAGGACAGTTGAAAAGGTGTCTAGGGGACGGTGAGGTCCCTGTCTTGTAGTTTACCCCAAAGCCCCATTACATGTAGAAAACAGTATTGCTCAAGTAATTTTACACAGACCTCCTCGTTTTATGGAAAATTTTTTAGTTTAAAGGCATACATGTGCATGGGGGGTGCCCAGGGGGGACGAAAATAAAAATCCACCAAACGTTGCTAGAGGCTGCTAGAAAGCATACAGATGCGTTTTAAGCCACAGAAATCAATTTTGGCAACTACGCAACTACGCACCCTTCATCCAGGCAACTACGCACCAAAATCAAAATTTTCACAAATTTTCATCGAATATTTCGATTTTTTGACACAATTTGTGTCGGAAATCCGGTTTTTTGGGCAGTTTTTGTCAAAAATTCAGCATAAACTAGAATGTTTTGGAATTTTAAGTGAAATTCTTGAGTATTCCGGCAAAAAAATTTTCAAAAAATTCAAATTTCCCGCCAAATTTTGTATTTCGCGCCGAAATTTTGAGAATTACGCCAGGCAACTATGCAGAGGCCTGACTGTCCCCCTCTGAGCTGCGGACCATGCACATGTATATTTAAAGGACTGCAGGAAAACGTAGAATGTATTTGTATATTGATGGTTTTTAGGATAAAGTATTGTCAAAAAGTGCTATGATGTTATTAAGAGTGGTCAAAACCTTTGCTATAAGGGGCCGTCCATAAACGATGTCGTTCCAGAGGGGGGAGGGGAGTCGGCTGAAATGCGACGATAGACGATGCACCAGGAGGAGGGGGTTAGCAAAAAACGACGTTGCTTTTTTCGGAATTTTAGGATACTTGGATTGCATTATTTTCGATTTCTACACATTCTGTCAAAGGTTTCTACATACAGAAAAATACAGGAAAGCTTCCCAGAGTGGTTGTAGGGGTTTATTCAATTGATTGCACAGTATGGTAAGAAGAAAACGTTACATTACTGTATGTACTGCCTTTTTATCAGGGGGTAAACCGAAAACGACGTCGGCGTAGGGGGAGGGGGTCCCCAAGAAACGACGCAAGGCGATTTTGGGGGAGGGGGTCCGAAAAATTTGGATTTTGGAACGACGTCGTTTATCGACGGCCCCTAACAGCAACAGTTGAGAAATACACCAATCACAAAAGTCATACGGTCTGTACATATATTCAGTTCAGTTCATTTTTCAGCACAAAGTCAATGTGATGCTAGAACAGAAAAGAACTAACAATAAAAACACTCAAAATTTCATCAGTTTTTAGGTTTCATGTTTGACAAACTTTGTGCTCTCGACTAGTTTACAATAAAATAGATTTTTTTCAGTGCTTCACTGCATTTCCTAGCACAATTTTTCCAAAAATCAAACTAGAAGCTTCCAGAAGCTGTTAGGAAGCCTTCTGGTGCATCTTCAAACCACAGGAATCAATTTTGGCAGCTATACAACTACGCACCCTTGGTTTGGGCAAACTACACACTAAAGTTTAGTGACTAAACCCCAAATTTTCATCGCAAATTTCAATTTTTGGACAAATTTTGGTTGCAAAACTAGGTTTTAAGCAGTTTTTAAGGAAAAATTTAATTTTTACTCAAAAATTGAATTTCCGCCTGGAAATTTGCACCTAGAGCAAGGGCAACTACGCATGAAGATCTGGATATCCCCTTGAGCTGCTGACAATGCAAATGTAGTAAGTTTAGGATTTTCCAATGCTTTCAAAATTCTGAAAGGAAGGAAAGACAAAACATTTGCGAAAATATTTGTCACAATTGCTTTATTAAAGACTGAAATTCTGTGCTCCTGCTTGTACAGTACAAATGACATTAATATTTATTTACATAAGGAAGCTGACATTTGGTCTGCAAAGATTTTTGCCTGACCCCACCTTCCACTTATCTCACTCATACATGTAACAGGACATCCGCCGAAGGGGGAGGGGGTTGGGGGGTCTGGCGCCGGTCGGGGGGTCTGAGCCAAAATTTTGGGAGGGGGTTGGGCACTAAAAAACGCTCAGAAATCGCAATTTTTAGCTAAAAATCGCCAAAAATCGCTAATTTGGGCTGAAATACAGCTACTGTAAAAAGTGCTGTTTTGTAGGCGATTTTGGAAATTTTTGTGTATGAAATTGATTTTCATAGATTCTATGGCAGTTCATACATCTTATTCTTCAGGAGGGGTGGGAGTGTAAAAGTTTGATTTTTTGTATACAGCCCCCTTTCACAAGTCAAAAGTTGTGTTGGGTAAAGAGTCTCCCAAAAAACCATTTTCAACTAAAATGAGTATTTTCGCACACAAACTGAACCACAACCAATCAATTGATAACTTTATCAATTTTGTTAAAAACATGAATCTACTTACAAAAGCTAACCTAAACATGGATCTACTTTGACAAACTAACCTACAAACCCAAAACCAAATAAACTTCATTCCAGATTTCCTAGCCAAACTCAAAAAGTCTACTTCTGAAAACGGAAAGGTGTATGACAAACAATAACCTGAAACTGCTGTTTCCAATCGAAACATTATAATTTTTTAGTGATGGATTGAACTTCCATGTGCACGATTTTTCAAAAACTGCAAAAATGAAAGATGAAAGAAATTGGCATATGGCCTTGCTGTGTTTCCTAGTACTGTGTTTTTGCTGTTCTGATACATCAAGCCAGCTACTGTAGAGGCACATGACTCTGCTGGGTCCTGCCTAGCCCTGTGCCCTTTCTGCCATGTCAATAGCTTCTCTTTGACATGAAGCTGCATTTGGTGTGAACTCGGCTGTAGCACACGATCTTGCTGGGTTAACTGGCTGTGCCATTTGCTGACGCCTGAGGCCAACTATTGCAGAAGCGCATGATCTTACTGGTCGTCACAGCTCTGTCTCTGTGCCCTTTCTGCCACGTCAACAGCTTCTGTTTGATGTGAAGCTGCAAACTCAGCATTGGCATGCGATCTTGCTGCGTTTCCTTGGCACTGTGCTTTTTGCTGATCAAACATATCAAGCCAGCTACTGCAGATGCACGCGAGCCTGCTGGGTCCTGCCTAGCCCTGTGCCCTTTCTGCCATGTCAATAGCTTCTCTTTGACATGAAGCTGCGTTTGGTGTGAACTCGGCTGTAGCACACGATCTTGCTGGGTTAACTGGCTCTGTGCCATTTGCTGACGCCTGAGGCCAACTATTGCAGAAGCGCATGATCTTACTGGTCGTCACAGCTCTGTGCCCTTTCTGCCACGTCAACAGCTTCTGTTTGATGTGAAGCTACAAACTCAGCATTGGCATGCGATCTTGCTGTGTTTCCCTGGCACTGTGCTTTTTGCTGATCTAACATATCAAGCCAGCTACTGCAGATGCACGCGAGCCTGCTGGGTCCTGCCTAGCCCTGTGCCCTTTCTGCCATGTCAATAGCTTCTCTTTGACATGAAGCTGCATTTGGTGTGAACTTGGCTGTAGCACACGATCTTGCTGGGTTAACTGGCTCTGTGCCATTTGCTGACGCTTAAGGCCAGCTATTGCAGAAGTGCATGATCTTGCTCATCGTTCTAGCCCCAGGCGCCTTCTGCCACATCAACAGCTTCTGTTTGATGTGAAGCTGCAGAGTCAGCATTGGCATACGATCTTGCTGCGTTTCCCTGGCACTGTGCTTTTTGCTGATCAAACATATCAAGCCAGCTACTGCAGATGCACGCGAGCCTGCTGGGTCCTGCCTAGCCCTGTGCCCTTTCTGCCATGTCAATAGCTTCTCTTTGACATGAAGCTGCGTTTGGTGTGAAGTCGGCTATAGCACACGATCTTGCTGGGTTAACTGGCTCTGTGCCGTTTGCTGACGCTTAAGGCCAGCTATTGCAGAAGTGCATGATCTTGCTGGTCGTTCTAGCCCCAAGCCCCTTCTGCCACGTCAACAGCTTCTGTTTGATGTGAAGCTGCAGAGTCAGCATTGGCATACGATGTTGCTGTGTTTTCCTGGCACTGTGCTTTTTGCTGATTAAACATATCAAGCCAGCTACTGCAGATGCACGCGAGCCTGCTGGGTCCTGCCTAGCCCTGTGCCCTTTCTGCCATGTCAATAGCTTCTCTTTGACATGAAGCTGCGTTTGGTGTGAAGTCGGCTGTAGCACACGATCTTGCTGGGTTAACTGGCTCTGTGCCGTTTGCTGACGCTTAAGGCCAGCTATTGCAGAAGTGTATGATCTTGCTCATCGTTCTAGCCCCAGGCGCCTTCTGCCACGTCAACAGCTTCTGTTTGATGTGAAGCTGCAGAGTCAGCATTGGCATACGATCTTGCTGCGTTTCCCTGGCACTGTGCTTTTTGCTGATCAAACATATCAAGCCAGCTACTGCAGATGCACGCGAGCCTGCTGGGTCCTGCCTAGCCCTGTGCCCTTTCTGCCATGTCAATAGCTTCTCTTTGACATGAAGCTGCGTTTGGTGTGAAGTTGGCTATAGCACACGATCTTGCTGGGTTAACTGGCTCTGTGCCGTTTGCTGACGCTTAAGGCCAGCTATTGCAGAAGTGCATGATCTTGCTGGTCGTTCTAGCCCCAGGCGCCTTCTGCCACGTCAACAGCTTCTGTTTGATGTGAAGCAGCAAAGTCAGCATTGGCATGCGATCTTGCTGTGTTTTCCTGGCACTGTGCTTTTTGCTGATGTAACATATCAAGCCAGCTACTGCAGATGCACACGAGCCTGATGGGTCCTGCCTAGCCCTGTGCCCTTTCTGCCATGTCAATAGCTTCTCTTTGACATGAAGCTGCGTTTGGTGCGAAGTCGGCTATAGCACACGATCTTGCTGGGTTAACTGGCTCTGTGCCGTTTGCTGACGCTTAAGGCCAGCTATTGCAGAAGTGCATGATCTTGCTGGTCGTTCTAGCCCCAGGCGCCTTCTGCCACGTCAACAGCTTCTGTTTGATGTGAAGCTGCAGAGTCAGCATTGGCATACGATCTTGCTGTGTTTTCCTGGCACTGTGCTTTTTGCTGATGTAACATATCAAGCCAGCTACTGCAGATGCACACGAGCCTGATGGGTCCTGCCTAGCCCTGTGCCCCTTCTGCCATTCACCTAAAATACAGTACTTCAAAAATGCATCTAAAACGAGCCTGAGTTTCTTTCGGAATCACAGCTTTGTCAGCCTTTTCAGTCAAGCACACTTTACCTCGCAAAACTGGAAATATTTGGTTAGTTAGTAGTAGACCGTTTGACAAATAGTTCTCCAATGCACATTCTTCTAAAAACTTTTGTTTTTCATTGCTAGACTGATGTTCTACATGCAACATTGAACTGATAATTCGATGAATTTACCATAAATTTTGGGCCATAAAAGTGTTTTAAACAGGTATGTTTTTACAAAAAAAACATTTAACAACAGTAAAAAAAGCCAGCAAAACGAATCAATAAATTTCATCTGTAATCTTTCTATTCATAAAGTAAGCTTTAAAAATTACGAAGTTTAAAATTACTTGATACTTTATAATTGATTACTTGATACTTGATTACTTGATACTTGATACTTAAAATTACTTGATACTTTAAAATACTGTTTCATCGTCAAAACTGGGGATCAATATTCTTTCACCTTCAAAGCTGAGAATTCTTGTTATACAATCATGTCTCGTTAATCCAGACAACTTGGGGCCTTCCAATTTTGTCCAGATTAGCGAATTTCTGGATTAATGAATCAAAGCTAAAACACTGTTTTTCGGCTCAAAGGCAGCTTTTTGTCAGCTTGAATGACAGCTTTTTGTTAGTTACATACATGTATCAGATTCTGCAGACTCTTAATTAAAAGCCAAAAGCTTATTTCAGCTGATTATGTAGCTCCTAAAAAGCAGAAATAATCACATTCTGACTCTACGAAAAGCATTATTGAATTGAAAATTCACACCTGAATTGAAAAATGAAAATTGCGCATGCATTTTGTCCAAATTGACCAAATCCGGATTAACGAAATCACTTTACCATACAAATTTCGAAGTTGGGGCCCCAAATCTTCTGTCCGGATTAACGAGTCATATAACATGGGGGAAAATTGGGACCTGGCCTAATCTTGTCGGGAAGGCGAATATCCTTATTAATGAGGTCCGGATAAACGAGTCATATAACATAGGGGAAAATTGGGACCTGGCCTAATCTTGTCGGGAAGGCGAATATCCTAATTAATGAGGTCCGGATAAACGAGTCATATAACATAGGGGAAAATTGGGACCTGGCCTAATCTTGTCCGGAAGCCGAATATCCTTATTAACGAGGTCTGGATTAACGAGTCATATAACATGGGGAAAAATTGGGACCTGGCCTAATCTTGTCCAGAAGGCGAATATCCTTATTAACGAGGTCCGGATTAACGAGACATGACTGTAACTGCCTCTCATATATACAACAGGTTATGAGGAGCTTCGGTATTTCACCCATCCATGTACCCACCCACTTACAGACGAACAATTAATATTTTTAACACGAACTTCATTTTTTATCAGGTTTTTGTCTAAAATTCCATTTTGTTAGCATTTTATTAATGGACCATAAGCTGAAAAATCTGTAGGAGCCAAAATTGTTTTGGGGGTTTCTGAAAAATTTCGAATTTTCCTAAATTATCGAGCATTTTTCGCTTTCAGGTTGCGGAAAGGGTATTGGTGGCCGTGAGTGGGGTATTGGTCTCGATCTAGATCACTTATTTACCTGTATAAAATTTAAATTTTTTTGAAATCCAAAAATTAAACCAAGATCATTGCAGGAATTTTTAAGTAAACCATTCTTAATGGATTTTATTCTGGTGCTCTCATTCAGGTTTAGCACTCAAGCTATGTGCAAGCGTGGACATCTCACGTAAAGTTACGCCTCAGTTAATCACTCTGAATGGACAACTCTGACTGGATCGCAATCTCTTAAGAGTCTTTCGTGAGGTTTCTCCGTTGGCTCCGAAGCTGAACATGATTGGAGAAATGCTCGTTGTGGCAGTTACAGGAAGAAAGAGTTGACTGGAAGCTACTGGCTCAGTCCACAGAGAAATTGTAGTGTTGAACACATGTACTGTGTTGCAGCCTTCAGTCAGAACCCTGCCACTTGTGCTGTAGGCACACCTCAGACTTTTAGCCTGTTATGCCTGTTGAGCAAAAAAACTTACGGACCAGGGCGGGTTGCATAAAGCAACGTTAAGTTGAGGGCTCTCTTATCCTTAAGTTGGCACCATAAATGGATAAGTGGGTACTTTGTTAGTGCCACCTTAACTGACATTAAGGAGCCCCTTATCTTTAAGGTGGGACCTTAAATGGATAAGTGGGCACTTTGATAAGGTGGTACTTAAGTGAGTTGCACAAAAAAGTTAGGGTACTAAAACTAAGTGGGCACTTAACTCTGCAATCTGTGTTTGTGCGGTTTTTCGTTGTCAGCTCCATTTAAAAGCGCTTTAAAGCTCAGTTATGCTCGCTCCAGGTTCGTACAGATCCGGGATTTCAAAATTCCCCGACTTTTCCCTGACCAAAATCGGAAAATTTGCTGACTTTTCGCAAAAATACCCTAGAAAATCAGAAAACGGGAAATATTCATTTAATTTATTGATCTTTTGCAGACGCAACAGAGAATACAATTATTTAGACTCTTCAAGCTCAATTGTTCTAAGCGCTAATTCGCTCTAAGCGCTTCATTTTCACTTCCTGCTCTTTCAGTTCTTGCCAGGATTTTGCAAAGGGGCTGTAAAACTTTGCAGTTGCCGTGTTGAGCCGCTAAGATAAAGCGATCCCTGGGACTTTACCTGTTGAAAGAATTTTTGTCAGTAAAACCAGATTTCAAATGTTCTCAGGAAGAAATCAAAAAGAAAATAAAAAAGAGGTATTTAGGGTACTAAGGCCGCTTAAATCGCACAGAATCGCAATCTTGGACTAAAAATTGTCAAAGCTAATTTCGGCTCAAATACAGCTAAAAAGTGCTGATTTAAAGGCAATCTTAGTGTCTGAAAATTGAGTGTGAAAATTGAAAATTTGCAGAAAAACTACTCATCACAAAAATCCAAGTAGGCGGAAAATAATTTTGCGGCAGACCCCCTGTTACCTGCATGGTGAAATCTGCATATTTGGAACATTTTATTTCTCAAACCTTCTTAATTTAAAGAGGTGGCGCAGGCCGATGCAAGCAAAAATCTTTAATGATCTACAGCATGTGTCAAAGGCAGTCCATTGCTTCAAGGAAAAGCGTTGCGAGCTCTGAATATCAACGTAGTATACTCTAGAAAGAGATGCGCTTGGGCAGTAGATCGCATGTAAACAATTGTGGATTCAAAGAAATGTTGCTTCAGTGAGTAGCAATATTGAATGTTTCCTAAACCATGTTGACAGTTCACATTTCCAAATTGATGGTGATTGTGCATTGAGTGTACTGTTGACATTTACAAGACAGATACCGCCTGTCATCTGTCTGTAGTTCGCATACCAAAAGCCCAGAGGTTTTGTCCTTTGCATGCCCGATAAGCCGGTTCAATACCAAGCTTGCTGTAGGATATGCTGTAAGGGTCTGTGTGACGGAATCTGCAGTTCAATGCTGCTAGACAGGCTGAAGTTTGGAAATGCAATCCAGTGTGTGATTTGAGTTGTACAAGAAGCTAAGTTCTGTTTGACTATCACTGAACATGGCTTGCTTCTCCTATCCAAATGTCGGTACTGGGCCTGAAGGTTGAGTCAAATCAGTTCGCGACCGCTGAGCGACTTGTGGAGAGCGGAAAACAGACTTGCCAACTTCGATGTGACAGTGGCGGAGGTGTGGAAAAGTGAAGGGGCGCCGATCGGAGGATGGGAGTTGAGAGTCCAAGTAGAAAATAGGTGCTTCGCTGCTGTGGTCATTCACTCTCATCTGATTTGATAGTGCAGTATTGAGGGGTTGTTAAGTGACGGCAGGGATGGTGTTGTTATCAATTGTTTTGCCTTAATTTGACAGTGCTATGTGCCTGATTGTGAGTTACAACAGGCATGGTGTTACGGTGTTAGTATGGGAAGGATTTCAGTTAATGCAGAATAAAAATAGAAAAAACACAGTAGACTGCACTGTATTGATTGAATTGAGTTTTATCCCTGCATTTCGACTCTATTTCAATCACCTAAGAGTTGGACTCATCAGAGGATACTCTACAGTATATGGTACCTAGTAGGTTAAACTTCAACTACTTACCATAGTCCCTTGCGCCTTGGTCGAGAGCTTCAGATCTCGGTGGTCCTTTGCTTGTTGGCTTATCGGCAATCTCGAGTCGAAAGTCGGATGATTTCCATCACCTGTGTAAACCGGGCCTTACACGAGGAAAAAAGGCTTAATTTAGGATCAAATTTTGGCACCAGTTCGAGTGCTGTAAGCCTAAAATCTACAGTATGTTGATAAAAAACCTGCCTTATTCTCGAGTTTTCCAGGTAACTTCAAACTGCTAAATTTCGTAAATTTTGTGCTGAATTTACAGGTTATTGGTTCGGTTATTATTCCATGCTTCCAGTTTAGTATGGTCAAATCCTAGCCTTTTAGCCTTCCGTAGCTCTGAATTTCGCTCTTATAAACAGAATCCGTCCCCAATGAAAAGACCCGAATTGGCAGTCGTTAAATTTACACGCACGTACACTGTATGTGCGTATACAGTACATAACCGTAACGGACCCTTTATCTGATCTTTACTAAAGTTTTCAGTATAACGGATCTTTACATGAACTTTGATCACAGAGCAGGTAAGCTTTCCAACACAGCTCGCCCCAAACTAGCCTATTTTTACTTTCAGTGTATGAGGTTCAAAAATTACTATTACCCCTAGCTAAAAAGGCCACCCCTGAGACAGGTTAGGGACCCCTAGACCCAAAAATGCAAGTACTAGTGGCGGCTCCATTATTAACAAAGTGACTCAGAAATAGCTAATTAAAATTCGCTTGAAAAGCCTTTGGAAACCGAATTTGGTGTTTCCACTGCTGATGTTTAAGAGAAATTGTTGTTGTTGTTGTAACTTTTTGTCCTTTCGGACTAGGAGTAGGAAATCGGTGTTTCTCAAAGCCTCTTATGGTTTTTAGCTCTATAACGCTATTTGACAACTTAAATGAGCGATTTTAGCCCCTATCTAATCCACAACCCCTGTAGTCCGCACAACATGTTTCGCCTTCGCTAAATGAAAATTAACATCTTGCCATGATTTGGTACAGAAACTATTGAAACACTGAATAATAACTGCTCCAACAACCTTCAAAAACTGCTGTTTTACAGGCCGTTTTAGCAATTTTTAGTGTCCGAAATTGTAAAAATCACAAAAAGTTGCTCAAAAAATTACATGCCAGAAAATCGATCGGGGGTCTGGCTTGAGTTGTGTGCGGGGCCAGACTCAGACTCCTCGGACCCCCTTCTTACATGTATGCAGACATGGGTAAAGGGGGGCTGAGGGGGTTGCCCCCCTCAGGCTCTGATCTACCCCCTCAGCCGGCCGCTACCCCCCTCAGGAATTTTTCGGAAGAATTTTTTATAGAAAATTATGATAAAAATATGCCTGGATTAGGCGGAAATGAGCTCAGAATAGCTTATTTTGGCTTATTCTAATGAAAAATAAGCAAAAAAACCCTTGATTTTAGCCAAAAATCCGACTTTTTAGCTTACCAGCCCCTCAGCCCACGGCGCTCTTACCCCCTAGGCCCCCCTCAGGAATTAAAAATTCTACGCACCCTCAGCCGAAATGCTAGCCCATGTCTGCATGTATGGGAATTTTTGGTTTTCTAAAAACTAAAGAAAATGGCCAGGCGGTCGTTTTCAGGCCAACCCTGTATTTTACTTCGAAATTTGACTCTCTTTAACAAGTGCATGGGGTTGCCAGGGTTCAAAGGCAATTCAATTGTAGAAATACCCTAAAAACTCTAAAAAATTTCTAGAAATTTTACGAAATCCTAGGGAAACTCCTAATTTTCACCTCTTACATCACTACAAATGCACACAAACCAATGCTAACATGATATAGAGCTACGTATTAATGATGGTATAATAAAGCCAACCGAATGGTCATTTTGCGTACCTACTGTATGAGCCAAGCCGATAAATCTTCCTATGTAAAAGACATTCGTTCGCTGAACCTAAAAACGCAACGCAGGCAGCACAAGGACCGAGAAACAAACACTCGAATAGATCGACAAAACATATAAACTACAGCAAAGATCAGCGCAGGGAAAATTCGCTTGCTAAATCAATTCATTTTCTAGATAGGAGAAGGAGATTTTAGACGAAAAAAACTACAAGAAGAGATTTGTAGCTGAAATTCCTAAAAATAATATTCCAGAAAAGTGCTAAAAGTTCAGATGAGGAACCGAGTGAAGATGGCAGTTGCAAGAAGATAAGTTTGCAAATGTCTCTAGACTGCCTGCGCACGCAAAGCACTCAAAATGACGAGGGAGCAAAACAAAACCGCCGCTGCCTGCCACGCCTACACCCGCCGCCCCTTACACTGCACTTCTAACCCACTACACTGATGGTATATGTGCAGACAGACACCGCCGAAAAATCGATACGCGCCGCCAAATCTGCGGCACCCGTATACGCGAGAGACATCTGGGGCCGCTTTCACAAAACTTTACATTTGAAGGCCCTTCAAACGGACCTTCAGAATCTAAAGGGTCGACTCTCTGAAGGCCCCTTTAAATTGTGAAGGGGCAACTCTAAAGTGACTTTCACGTAGAATCTAAAGGGCCCTTTAGTCAGTCGGGGTGTTAGATTTTTGAAGGTCCGACTCGAGCTGTTTTTGCGCCTGTTTTTATTGGTTTCTTATCACGTTTTTACCCAAAAAATGACATCCTTTTCTCAAATTGGCTCAGAAATGACACGGTCTGCGCAAGCTGCTTGAGAGGGACAGCTAACTGAACCGTCGGCGTAATGTGTAAACTTCCCATTGCTATGAGAAGTACAACGTAGTAAATATCGGCACGTTCAAAGCTCCTTTGCGCATGGCAGAGGCGTGAAAATCCCACCAAGCTTTTGCTGAGAAAATTCCAGCCCGATTTTGCTACTTCCCAGAAATCAAGTCGCGTCTTGGCCATGGGTAGTTTACGCTATCCCGTGTGTCACGGCGGCCCCGGCACCCGTGGAAGCGGTGTGTTTGTGGGTTCGAAACTTGTTGAGGCGATGGGAAGTAGTCGACACAAAGCCCAACCCAGGCCGTCGAAAGTCAGCAATGGCAAGTAGATAAATGGGCACCAAACCTTAGCTGTCTTGCACCCACCGACAGCAAAAGGGGAGGGTTGTTGTTAAGGAGGCTGCCGGACCTTGTGTCTCGTCCTGCTCTATAGCAGTTGGCTACTCCTAGTCCAAAAGACCAAAACGTTACAACAACAACAAATCAAGAATCGTGCATTGACTCTAGCGAATCAGTTAACATATTCTGAAATTTTGTGGTCGCATATTGCCTGCACGTTTATGGAGTTTTAGCATTCCTGCTTACGTGGTTCGGTTTCTGCTTTCCAGACGGTGCTTGAATTCGTCATCGCCGTCAATGGCATCCACAACACTCGGAAACTTGGCCACCCGAAAAAATCCTTTAGTTATTTCGTTCAGTTCGTCTCTTTCTGGGAAGTACACAAATTCATCTAAATGCTTTGACAGGCACAAGGAAGCATGTTCAATTGGTGACAATGCGGTTGTTCTGAGATGCCCAGGGTATCCTCAGTAACTTTAAGGAAAGCCTGACCGGAATAAAATCGAAGAGCAGCCTGAAACTGCAACTCAGAGGAGATGGCCCTGCTTCTTTGGGTGCTTCGATCTAGATCATCACCAACAAGGCCATCAATATAATGAAATGTTTCCTTTGAAAATCGAAACCGTTCCCTGAACGTTTCGTTCTCGTAGCAGTGAAGAGGGTCAACACGCGGATGGAAGTTTCTGGTCTTCCTAATGACTTGTCTGAGATCAAAGACAGGGAAAAGTGCCATTCCAAGACAGAAAACAGCCAAAACAGAGTCTAAAGTTTGGTCGAAAGTACCTATTGAGGTACCTTAGAATTGGACCTTTAGACTTTAGAAATCTGAAGGCCCGACTCTTTGTGAAAGCCACTTTAGAATTTGAGTGTCCCTTCGTGAAAGTCACTTTAGAATTTAAAGGGGCGGCGACCCCGTCTGAAGGCCCTTTAGACGGCGTCTAAAGTTTTGTGAAAGCCGCCCCAGGGGCCGCTTTCACAAAACTTTACATTTGAAGGCCCTTCAAACGGCCCTTCAGAATCTAAAGGGTCGACTCTCTGAAGGCCCCTTTAAATTGTGAAGGGGCAACTCTAAAGTGACTTTCACGTAGAATCTAAAGGGCCCTTTAGTCAGTCGGGGTGTTAAATTTTTGAAGGTCCGACTCGAGCTGTTTTTGCGCCTGTTTTTATTGGTTTCTTGTCACGTTTTTACCCAAAAATGGCATCCTCTGCTCAAATTGGCTCTGAAATGACATGCTCTGCTTAAGCTGCTTGGGAGGGACGACTAACTGAACCGTCGGCGTCATGTTGTTAACCTCCCATCCCATTGCTATGAGAAGTACAACGACAACGTTGTAATTGTCGGCGCGTTCAAAGCTCCTTTGCTGCGTTGCGCATGGCAGAGGAATGAAAATCCCACCAATTATATGCTGAAAAACTCGATCCCGATTTTGCTACTCCCAGAAATCAAGAATATTGCATCAACTCTAGCGAATCAGTTAACACATTCTGGAATTTGCTGTTGTGGTCGCATATTGCCTTCACGTTTATGGAGTTTTAGCCCTTCCTGTTACGTAGTTCGCTTTCTGATCTCCAGACGGTGCTTGAATTCGTTGTCACCGTCAATGGCACAATACCCGGAAACTTGGCCCCCCGCTAAAATCCTTTAGTTATTTCGTTCAGTTCGTCTCCTTCTGGGAAGTACATAAATTCATCTAAATGCTTTGACAGACACAAGGAAGCATTGGTGACAATGCGGTTCTTTGACGGCTCTGAGATGCCCAGGGTATCCCCCAGTAACTTTAACGAGAGCCTGACCTGAATAAAATCGAAGAGCAGCCAGAAGCTGCAACTCAGAGGAGATGGTCGTGCTTCTTGGGTGCTTCGATCTAGATCATCGCCAACAAGGCTATTAATATAATGAAACGTTTCGTTTGAAAATCGAAACGTTCCCTGAACGTTTCGTTATCGTAGCAGTGAAGAGGGTCAACACGGGGATGGAATTTTCTGGTCTTCCTGATGACTTGTCCGACATCAAAGATGGGAAGAGTGCCATTCCAAGACAGAAAACAGCCAAAACAGAGTCTAAAGTTTGGTCGAAAGTACCTATTGAGGTCCTTTAGAATTGGACCTTTAGACTTTAGAAATTTGAAGGCCCGACTCTTTGTGAAAGCCACTTTAGAATTTGAGTGTCCCTTCGTGAAAGTCACTTTAGAATTTAAAGGGGCGGCGACCCCGTCTGAAGGCCCTTTAGACGGCGTCTGAAGTTTTGTGAAAGCCGCCCCAGGGGCCGCTTTCACAAAACTTTACATTTGAAGGCCCTTCAAACGGCCCTTCAGAATCGAAAGGGTCGACTCTCTGAAGGCCCCTTTAAATTGTGAAGAGGCAACTCTAAAGTGACTTTCACGTAGAATCTAAAGGGCCCTTTAGTCAGTCGGGGTGTTAGATTTTTGAGGGTCCGACTCGAGCTGTTTTTGCGCCTGTTTTTATTGGTTTCTTATCACGTTTTTACTCAAAAATTGCATCCTCTGCTCTCTGAAATGGCACGGTCTGCTCAAGCTGCTTGGGAGCGACAACTAACTGAACCGTCGGCCTCATGTATAAACTTCCCATTGCTATGAGAAGTACAACGTAGTAATTGTCAGCTCCTTTCAAAGCTGAGTGCGTTCAAAGCTCCTTTGCGCATGGCAGAGGCATGAAAATCCCACCAAGCTTACGCTGAGAAACCGCCATCCCGATTTTGCTACTTTACAGAAATCAATAATCGTGAATTGACTCTAGCGAATCAGCTAACATTCACATTCTGGCATTTGCTGTTGCTGTCACATTGTCCGCACGTTTATGGACTTTTAGCCCTTCCTGTTCACGTAGATCGGTTTCTGATCTCCAGACGATGCTTGAATTTTGATGTGAGTGAATCGCACCCATAACACCCGGAAACTTGGCCACCCGAAAAAATCCTTTAGATGCCCTACATCGTCTTCTATTTAGTGTATATGGTTTTGGTGCGAAAACTGTTAGCAAGCTTATAATAAAATTTTTTCGATGCCGGTGCGAAAAAACAGAAAATTCCTTCGGTAAATGAAACCAATTTTCTATAAACCAGTATCTTCAAGAAATAAATAAAGCTAATGAGAATTAATCCTGCCAAAAGCTTGATCAGTTTATCACAAAAGTTCGCAGAAACATTGCTTCTATAAAACTTTTGCGACGTTTCTATTTTTTGCAACCAGCAAACAGTCGTGCTATTAGTGATTAGGCTCTTGATGTGTATTTGTTCTTCGGCGCAGTGCGTTCAGTGGACAATTAATTGCAGTTATTACAAATATATTCATGTGATAAACTGTAATTTGAAAAACATTCCTGTTGCAGTTTTAATAATATTTGTTACAATTAAAATTACTTCATTACAGGGTTGTATATTTTTCCGAAAAAAACCTCGGCCTGTTTTTTTTCAGTTTTTTTCCGGTTTTTTTCCTAAATCGCGGAAAAAACTCCAGCCCAAGTTCTGAGTATCGTAGAGTGGTTTTATGATTCCTAACGCTTTCTAGCGCCTTCTTCAGTCTTTTCAGACCAGAAATACACGTGTTACATAGATATAAATCACGAAACAGGCATGAAACAGTCCCTGATGGGCTTCATCAATAAGCCCTATATGCAAATTTTTTACAGCAGTTTGCATTTTTGTTTTATCATGCCAAATTTGGTCTTTTCTGTTGTTTTTCTAACAGTTTTGAGTCAGTATGGCCTATTATACATCGCAAAAGTCCATTTTTGGTTAGAAAAATGACAGAAATTAGCTATTTTTAGCTTGAGTTTTTTTCCGCGATTTATGTTTTTTCCGACCCTTAGGAAAAAAACCGGTTTTTTTCCGGAAATAAAACAGAAAAAAACACCGGAGAAAAACACACCTCACAACCCTGCTTCATTATTGATTTGTTGTAAACATAACTTGCTGACTAAGTTCACATGCTATACTGTACTCACTCACTACACATGGCTGAAAACAAACAGTAAAGAGGCAAAATTCAGGTGGAAAGCACGATAGGATAGACTAAATGATATACTGTATTTTATCATTTGTGAGTAAGTACAGTACGTACGTTCTACTGCCAGGTAAATTTATAGAAATGGCTTTTTACAGTAGAAGTTGCAATTTTTCACAAAAACTTAGGTCATAATCGTCAGCATAAAAACTTCACCCATATGCCTGATTTTTACATAATTTTCGCGGAAAAAATTTTTTGTCCACACTTTCAGACCAAACTTCGATCTAACGGCCCCTCACGATTTTCACCAAATTTTGTGTGTATGTTGCGGATAACTCCAAGGTACAAAAGTTTGCCCCGATGTACTGGCGAGTCAGCAGGAAAATTGGTGTCTGCAGGCATTTTTCGCAAAATGCTCCAGTACGGAGCGACCAAACCTTATTTTGTGTCCGATTTTTGGAACCTGCAAGTCATTGCGGATCTGTTGGTTTTGCGTATCTGTTGGTGTATAGAACGTCAATGTAGAACAAATTCTGAACTAATAACGATGCTCTGAAATAGAGGCTCAAATTTCGATTTTTCGGCCTGACGACCCCCTACTTTGGAGAGGGGCCCTGGCGCTCTGGGGTCCACCGAAGCTCACACTTTGGGCTTCACAGCTTTTCGACACACTATGTAATAAAGAGCAAAATTGGTGATGTGACTCAGACCAATTTGGGGAGCGATCCTGAATTCTCTCAGAAATTGCGTCTTAAAAATGTTTGACAACTCGATTTGATACATTATGGCCCGGTTGCAAGAAACTCTCGCAATTTGCGATATCTCAAGTGGCCGCGACTCTCGCAACTTGAGTTGCGGGTCTCGTAAGTTGCGAGAGCGGAGGGGTGCGTTGCACGAAACTGTTTTCACTCTCGTAAAGTTGCGAGAGCAGTTGCGAGATCGCAACCTGTTGCGAGAGCATGTAAAATTGTGATTCTGACCATTTTTTTGCAATATATGCTACGTACCTCCTGCCCTCAGAATTGCACTTTTTGGTGTATAGACGAGCACTACACGCACCAGAGCTGATACCAGTGACCTGTCGACGAAAACTAATATGATGTTAATTAATTTATTTCGTCCTCTGAGCAAGAAGAGTAAAATGACTAAAGCATAGGCCTCCTACAAATCAGATTTTGGTTCAAAAAATCTTTAAGCAGATTTTACTGAATAATTCATTTAACAGATTGCTCCAGTACTCTAAACTTATGCTAAAATATACATTGTAGTTAGGAAATGTTAGATGGAGTTTCAAGGTAAAGCTATGGTAACGCTGAGCTGTTATAAATGTGCAATTGTTAGTTGCTACACATCTAAGGCTTTACAGTTTGTTTCCCGCGCACGTTTATGCAATATGTACGTTCGTACGGTATGTACCGTACTAATGTCGGCTTACCTAAAGTTAGTGATGTGCACCGGGCACTGGGTCATTGAAGATTTTGGGCGGACCGGGCCGCACAGCATTTTCAGACCTCGGCCCCGGGACGGACCGAACATGCCCCACCGGCGTTGCCCGCCCGACCAAGCCGGCGAAAATGTGCCCGTGCACATCTCTGCCTAGATCTCAAACGGCATCAATTGCTGAATTCCAACGTACGTACATTAAGTAATGAGTGCTTTTTCAATCCATACAAGTTTTCGTATTTTGGATAAAGCTATTTTCCGCCGTTGTCTTTGTTCTTAATGTAAAATCAGTGCCAAAACTTCCGTCAGTAATCTTTTGACTGTTTCACTTTAGCTGCAAACAAGACGGTTCTTCAAAATAGTGATGTAAAAAATTAATTTAATTGTAATTGAAATTCACATAATTGACCCGTTTTTAATTTCAATTCAATTAATTTAATTTAATTGAAATTCAAAAGTTGAGCCATAATTTAATTGTAATTTAATTGAAATTCGCTTGGAATTTCAATTATATTTTCAATTATTTCCTGTGGTGACTGTAAGGAAATGTGTAAGTGTTAGAGGCGCTAAGGACTTCAAATAAAAAGCTATTTAGGGTGTAACCTCTTTATACTGACCTCACTATGTTTTGTAGTATTTTATTATCTGCTTTTTATTCCGTAGTTCATAAAAGCCAAAAAAGTTGTTTTTGGATGTATGGTGGGTTGACTGACACTCCTTTTTTGGCAAAGGTACCTAGGAAGTGCTGTTGCTCAAAAATACTGGAAACCTTTAGGTTATTCAGTGACATATAGAAATAATGAACTAACTGTATACTTTCCCCTGAATGCCATTTTATGCGTTTTTAATAGGCAACAATTTAAAATTTTCTCGCCTGGTTGGACAGTAGGCTAAGCAGGTGTCTCTAAGCTTTTACATGGACATTTTTCTAAGTCCTCCTGAGTCACTGTCACCGTCTGTTAACAGCAAAATTACTATAATTTTGAAAAAATAGAAAAAATAATTGAAAATAATTGCATAATTGAAATTTTCTGAGGTTCCATAATTTAATTGAAAGTATAATTGTAATTGAAAATAATGGAAAACTATTTCAATTAATTTAATTTAATTTAATTGAAATTAAAAACTAAGCCCATAATTTAATTGTAATTGAATTGAAATTCAAATTCCATAATTTTACATCACTACTTCAAAATGAGTGCATAAAACTTTAATTAGTTTGATCATTTTGAAGATCCTCTCAGTTTTAGAGGCAGAGACAGATTTTTTTAGAAATTTTTTTGCAAAATTAGACCGGCAGCAGAGAAAACGTCAGTAAACTTTTATTTGAAGAACCTGGGTGTGCAATTCTTTCAGATGCAGTTTTCTCTTTCAAACAAGTCTTGCTGACAGTAAGCTCTTCAGATAGTTGTTAAGGAGACTGCCGGACCTTGTGTCTCTTCCTGCTCTATAGCAGTTGGCTACTCCTAGTCCGAAAGGACAAAATGTTACAACAACACAACAACAATTCTTTCAGATGATTTTCCCTTCCAATCCAAAGAATTCTGGCACTCTTTAGGCAAATCTTTCAAAAACCAGCTTTCGCTTCCAAAGAATTCTGGCAATCTTTAGGCAAATCTTTCAAAAAGCAGCTTTCACTTCAAAAGAATTCTGGAACTCTTTAGGCAAATCTTTCAAAAAGCAGCTTTCGCTTCCAAAGAATTCTGGCAATCTTTAGGCAAATCTTTCAAAAAATCAGCTTTCGCTTCAAAAGAATTCTGGAACTCTTTAGGCAAATCTTTCAAAAAGCAGCTTTCGCTTCCGAAGAATTCTGGCACTCTTTAGACAAATCTTTCAAAAAGCAGCTTTCGCTTCCGAAGAATTCTGGCACTCTTTAGGCAAATCTTTCAAAAAGCAGCTTTCGCTTCCAAAGAATTCTGGCACTCTTTAGGCAAATCATTCAAAAAACAGCTTTCGCTTCAAAAGAATTCTGGAACTCTTTAGGCAAATCTTTCAAAAAGCAGCTTTCGCTTCCGAAGAATTCTGGCACTCTTTAGACAAATCTTTCAAAAAGCAGCTTTCGCTTCCGAAGAATTCTGGCACTCTTTAGGCAAATCTTTCAAAAAGCAGCTTTCGCTTCCAAAGAATTCTGGCACTCTTTAGGCAATTCTTTCAAAAAGTAGCTTTCACTTCCGAAGAATTCTGGCACTCTTTTTATGCAAATCTTTCAAAAAGCAGCTTTCGCTTCCAAAGAATTCTGGCACTCTTTAGGCAATTCTTTCAAAAAGTAGCTTTCGCTTCCAAAGAATTCTGACACGATTGAGGCAGATCTTTCAAAGCAGATTTCCTTTCCAAAGAATTCTGGCACTCTTTAGGCAAATCTTTCAAAAAGCAGCTTTCGCTTCCAATGAATTCTGGCACTCTTTAGGCAATTCTTTCAAAAAGTAGCTTTCACTTCCGAAGAATTCTGGCACTCTTTTTATGCAAATCTTTCAAAAAGCAGCTTTCGCTTCCAAAGAATTCTGGCACTCTTTAGGCAAATCTTTCAAAAAGCAGCTTTCGCTTCCAAAGAATTCTGACACGATTTAGGCAAATCTTTCAAAAAACAGCTTTCAGTTGCAATTCACAGTAAACTGTTGTCAGTTTTCCGGCCACAGAACCAGCACGACTTGGAATTTTCGAGCCAAACTTTCGCAATAGGTACCCAGTTATCTTGTTAATAAATCCTGAAAATCTGAGTCAAATTCATAGAGAAATGACTGAGAACGAACCGTTCGAGCAAACTCTCCTTCCTGCTGGAGTGTCTAAAGGCTAGCAGCTTTACAACGAGCGAGCGGAACGGCGCCGAGAGCACACGCTTTAAAAGATGCAATTGCATCCTACACGCTTAACGAAAAGCTAATCTTATACCGGCAGCCTTGGCTGCCGGTAAAAAGCAGCTATGTCAGTTTGTGGCTTTTTATCACAAACAATCGCAGTAAAATGCGTTGATGCCGTCGCCAGCTTTCCACTACAATTGGGCACGTTCAAAATAGAACAAAATGCGGACTGGTGCTCTTTAAAGCCTTTAGATTACGTTGCCAGCGCACTCTCGCAACTTTGCTCTGGCTCTCGCGATGATCGCACTTCGCAGCGACTTGTGAGAGCGCCCATTTTTCATGCAACGGTCAACACTTGCGATGGCCAACTTGCGAGAGCAGCGGCCAGTTACGAGACTCGCAATTCTGCGAGAGTTTCATGTCGCAGACATCAGTCAGACTGAAAATTATATAAACTTGCTTGTTTTGAGATAAAAATAGCCTATTGACAGTAAAATTCGAACACTTTTGATGGCCAATGTATGTAGCATTGAAATAATGAACGCGCCGCTCCAATTATGGCGCCCTAAAAGCACGCATGAAGAAATAGTTGTGCAGCGCTGTTATTTAGAAGTTTTACGGCATGACCTTTGACATTTTGCTAAGAGTTTATAAGGGTATAGCACTTATCGACTCCATCTCTCTCAGGGTTCGTGCGGCTTTTTCAGAGCAAAATTCCCGGACCGAAGTCAAATTTCCCAATCAGAATGAGAACATTGTAGCAAGTGTGAGAAGTATTTAATATGCATTTTGTGAGAATGTCAGCTTTGAGGGTCATCTCACGACGGATCTGGCTGATATTAATATCTGTTAAAATAGAGCACAGTCGAAGACCAACGGTGCATGCCCGGCCACCATCAACACCCTGGAACCGGAGCTACACCCCCTCAAATTTGGGTCGGCAGCAATTTTTGGTGTCATTTTAATAGCTCTGACACCCTCTATTCAAACGATCACCCTATTCGTTTCTTAGGCTAGGATTCCGTCCGAGTCACATATTTTGTAGTATTCGAATGGCCTTTCATACTCTGGTACTCCCGTTTCCAGATCGTAGTCGGTTAGCAATATATTCACCGAAAACTACGAAATTGCCGCAAAATGCCACTCCGTTTTTTTTTTCGAAAAATCTTTATAACTGTTTGTGCAAAGGCCCTGCCGAGCTAATGTTTTAACAAAGGTTAGACATGAGTTGGCCAAACAAAATGAGCGCACTAAAGTGTGCTGTTTAGGGGTATGGGGGTGTTTTGGCCTCGCAAAGGTGTTCGAAAAAACATTTTTCTGGATAGCTTAGTGGTAGCATACTGTTTTGTGTGCTGAATTCAAAAATGCATTCAGTTCAGATAGATTCGCTCTGGGTCGGGAGAAATTGGCGTCCAAATTTGAGACCAACACTATTTCTTGAGTGGCACTACTCGCTAGTATGACCATTAACCGCGGTGCAATGCAGTTTTTCTTATTATGTAGTTTTTGCTGCTGATTCCGAAATTAACCTTATTTTTGCTCACGTTGCCTAGTGTTGAAAATATCGGCATTTTTATGATTTGGGAAGAAAACGATTGCACTTGCTACGACATCCTTGTTTGAAAGGTGACTCAATTCAGTCGCATGTAGGGTACAGAGCCATCAAATTTTCCTTTTTGCTGCCAGTTCCGCAAATGTTAGCCAAATGACCTGAAAATTTGGAAAATATTTGCTAAACTGTGGGGCACTGTATGTAATAAATTTCTGCACTGAGATTGGCACCATTCTTGAGTAGCGATCGACCGGAACCAAACGTCAAACCCGGAACCGGACCGGAATTACCCTAGTTCCGGGCGGAACCGGAACTTTTCAACGGAGGCTAAATCGTATCACGATCGGTCGGCTACATGTTGGCTCGACGTTTTTTGTGGCACATTTCGGCCGGAACTACCAGGCGGAAAGACACCTGCTTCTGGCACATACGAGCGCTTTGTTTGAACCGTGACTTTTTTATTTTGAACCAGAGCGGCAAAGGTGGGTCTATACCTATTTCCTCAGAGAATTTCAATTTGTAGTCTTAGTTTGTAGTTAGAAATTTTCGCGAAAATAATTTGTAGTCTTAGTTTGTAGCAGGGGGGGGGGGGTCCGACCGGAACAAATCTGAAAATATGATGGGCGCCATCAAGCTCAGCGCACGTACCGACGGTGTGCCTTAACCGATCCGGTCGTGTTACCCACCGTTCGATAGGTCTTTGCGTTGGCTTTCAAATGAGCTAAGCAGCCCCGTCATGCAACCATGTTTGCGCGCGAAATTAAAATTTTAGTGACTCGGCTCTATTATTTGATTTTCTACCTAAACGGGAAACGTTGCCATTTTTGCAAATTTGATGGTAGGTCAATGCACCAACCGTCAAACGACGCAGCGTGACGAGATCTACAGTTTCCATGCATCGCCATCGTTCTATGCCTTCCGGCGCCAACACTAGATGTCTGAGAGTGAAGCAGTCGAATTTGGCTGTTTTTGCCAAATATTCCTGAGTAGTTTTCAGGCCATAGTTCACTTCGCGGTTGACAGATTTAGCTGGTTCATGCACGAAAACTCTCCTAATTGAACGCAGAATGCTAATAACACAACCTGGGCGCTCGGCAATCCAAGCAATCCACTGTAGGACCTCCAGTATCAGCATTACCCGACTATCGGGAAAAAGTATGTCCGAAAGAAGATCGATTTTCTCGCTAACGAAAAACAAATTTGCATATCTGCTGAATACGATTTTTAGAGCACATCAAGACCTTTCATTTGGTGCATTACATGCCCTTGTAGCATATCGGCAATATGGTGTTCATTTTCGATTTTTCTTTTTTGTACTATATGAGAGCTGGATTTTTGACGGTTTTTTATCTGTTTCTTGAGCAAACATGATCGCATCGAGTCCGTTCTGCTATCAAATGAATCGGCACGGTCCGCTGCGTCTTTTGATGGATAGCTTATTTGGATTGGTCCACGCATTTTATAGTTATAGTATCATATACTACCGTAAGTCCAGTTGGATGCACTTACTTGATTTAAAAGGCAGATTTGTCATGAATTTCAGATGATTTTGCACTATAACTATAAAATGCGTGGACCGTGGAAAATCGATCTTCTTTCGGACATACTTTTTCCCGATAGTCAGTTGGGTAATGCTGATACTGGAGGTCTTACAGTGGATTGCTTGGATTGCCGAGCGCCCCGGTTGTGTTATTAGCATTCTGCGTTAAATTAGTAGTGTTTTCGTGCATGAACCGGCTAAATCTGTCAACCGCGAAGTGAACTATGGCCTGAAAACTACTCAGGAATAAGTGGCAAAAATGGCCAAATTCGACTGCTTCACTCTCAGACATCTAGTGTTGGCGCCGGAAGGCGTAGAACAATGGCGATGCATGGAAACTGTAGATTTCGTCACGCTGCGTCGTTTGACGGTTGGCGCATTGAGCTACGATCAAAAATGCAAAAATGGCAACGTTTCCCGTTTAGGTAGAAAATCAAATAATAGAGCCGAGTCACGAAAATTTGAATTTCGCGCGCAAACATTATTGCATGACGGCGCTGCTTAGCTCATTTGAAAGCCAACGCAAAGGCCTATCCAACGGTGGGTAACACGCCCGGATCGGTTAGGGCACACCGTTGGTACATGCGCTCAGCTTGATGGCGCCCATCGCCGCGTCGGTGGCTCAGTGGGTAGCTCGCTGCCTCTGAGTCACGGCGGCCGCTGCATCCCTAGCGGTTGTAGTGGTTCATCCTCTCGGCGTGGCAAGTTTCTTGCTGCAAAGAGTTGGTCGTCGGCACAACGCTCCACCCAGGCCACCGAAAGCTGGTTACAGCGAGTAGGTAAAATGGGAACCAACTGGATCTGCCATTGCACCAAAGCCGCTCCTACAGCATGCCACATTGGAGAAAAGATCAACGACGTCAGGTGCCGTCTGAGAAACCAGCAATAAGGCCAATACCGGTTTGGCCTCTTCGCCGGGCGGCCGTTGGGAGCTGTCGGCACCATGACGTCACCACGCCAGGCACTCTCTTAGTACTGTACCTGGCGCCCAACAGCATGGCTAGAGTGGCTTGGCAGTGAAAGGAGGGCAAACGTCCGAGATGACGAATACGGGGGTTGCGCAATGGACCGCAGAGGTCTGAGCGTAGGGCCGTAAGGCCCCCCCCACACATCGGATCGGATCGGATCGGATGGCGCCCATCATATTTTGAGATTTGTTCCGGTCGGACCCCCCCTGGTTTGTAGTTGTCAAATTCCTGGTTCAAGAAATATGTACGTACAGGGTGTGCGAAAAAAACAACCCAGCAGAGTTTTTGCTGTAGCAACCGCAAATCTTAACTGATGTGAATGCATCCTTTTTTAAATGAAAGACAAATAAATTCTTGAAAGATTGATGTACCGTTTATTTAGATAGCCTGCTTAGTTCCTGAGATATTTGTCCTCAAAGTCAAAACAGAGATTTTGGCAATGAACAAGAGTGATAAAGAACAACCCAGCAGATTTTTTACTTTTGCAACCATGAATCTGAACCGATTTGAATGAATCCTGTTTTGAATGAAAGACTGATAAATTCTTCAAAGATTGGTGCAATTTTTATTGAGATTCACAGTTTAGTTCTTGAGATATTTGCCTTCTAAGTCGAAACAGATTTTGGCAAAGAACAAGAGCGATTCCGTTGCATTTCATGATAAAGCAGATTCCTACTGCTAGGGCTAATGATACTTTAGTGTTGAAATAAACCGAGTTTCTGTGTCACCTGTAAAGCCTCCAAGAGACCTTAGCAGTAGCAGGAATCCGTTTTATTACGAAATGCAGAAGAATAAAACAATCCCTCTTGTTCACTGCACTGCCAAATCACTGTTTTGATTTGAGAGCCAATATCTCAGGAACTAAGCAGAGTACATTAATGAAAATTTTAGCAGTCTTTTAAGGATTTATTTATCTTTCATTTAAAATAGGATTCATTCAAATCGGTTGAGATTTGCTGCTGCTACAGCGAAAAATCTGCTGGGTTGTTTTTTTTGGCACACCCTGTAGTTTCAGTTAGTAGTCAATTTGTAGTCAGGTTACCGAATGTCAGAAATTCGATATTTCTGCAAATTTTTGCCAATTGAACAATCAATCATAGAAATGCTTTGCAAAAATATAACCGGAAGCCTGTTATTTGTTTTCTTCTGTGAAAAAATCGCCTTTTCTAATAGATATTTCTGGAAACAGACAGACGGAATTCAATGTTTAATAGAATTTTAATGCTGAACATTTGGTATTTTTTAAAAATAGAATGTGATATTATTAAAGGCTAAGACAAGAAAAAACACAACGAATGTGCAAAAGTCAATCATGTGGTCACCTTTCTTTGAAAATTTTAATAAAGCGGGAAAATTAGAAAAACGATATTTCTAACATTTTGCATAAAAATAGCTTCGTTCGATATTTGGTAAGCTTATCATAAGCTCAAGACAGCTCAAAGGCCGATTGGGGACTCAATTTATATAAAATTACATAAAAAAATCGGAAATTTCCAAGAAAAATGACTACAAATTGACTACAAATTCGCAAATTATGAAAAAGCAGTTTGTAGTCAATTTGTAGTCAGCCAAAATAATGTGTAGTCTTAGTTAATTTGTAGTCTTGATGACGTCATAATCGCCGAAAATATGTAGTTTGTAGTATACGAATTAGGTCTAGGTGGGTCTGTTTATTTTCGCGGCTGCTCCTAGTTGCCGACTTACAACAGGCTCCTGACCATACATAAAAGGTCATCCGTTGAAGGAGGAAGGGGGTTGGGGTTTGGTCCAGGATACTGTTGATTGCCTAACTGACTGAACCCATACCGAAAAATGGGTATTTTTGGGATGACATACCCAATATATGCCTACCGATTCCAGGTACCATAATAAATACCCATACCTGGTATACCGATTATTTTGGAATACCAGGTATTCGGGACAGTATTTTTATTCAGTTTAGTGGAATGTTTGTCGAAACTTGCCTATGAGAAAAAAATCTGTATGTTATCTACATTGGTGTGTACAGTTGTTTCGATTTTTGTCACTGTTCGTTAGGCCTCTATACTGTATGTACGACACTGGCAAGTCGTATTAAATAAATTACGGCACACATGGAAACATTTCTCTTAGCCCAAATTATTTATAGAAACGATTTTCACTCAAGTGAAACTAAAAATCATTTCAGAAAATTGCTAAAATTAGTTATGTAAAATTATGGAATTTGAATTTCAATTCAATTACAATTAAATTATGAACCCACTTTTTATTTTCAATTAAATTTATTGCAATACTTTTGGATTATTTTGAGTTACAATTATATTTTCAATTAAATTATACGATATACTGCAATTTCAATTATAGCATGTTTTTTCAATTAATTTTGCACATTTCTGTACATACTATGTGAAGTCGAAAAAAGTGGTTTGATTTGTGCGGTTTCCTGGAAATTGGCCAAAAATTCCCCATTTTCGTAAAAAGTTGCCAAAATTCATTCTGTAAAAATCTACTCTAGGAGACGTACATATGTACGTACATACGTATTGCCAGAGATGTTTGATGAAGCTTGTCATGGACTGTCTCATGCCCGTTTCGTCATTTATATCCATGTAAGACGGGTATTTCTGTTCAGAAAAGACTCAGGAAGGCGCTAGAAAGCGTTAGGAATCATAAAACCAGGCTAGGATACTCAGAACTTGGGCTGGAGTTTTTTCCGCGATTTACGAAAAAAACCGAAAAAAAACGGAAAAAAACTGAAAGAAAAAACAGGCCGACGTTTTGTTCGGAAAAATATCCATCCCTGCGTATTGTCTTCAATATAGCTTCTAGTGCATTTTCTTAAACAAATCAAATCATAGTACATATTTTTTGTATGTAACAAAGGACACTACACGAGCAAATACTGACAATAATGGCAATGTTACGAGCTGCATAGCTGATGAGATAACGACGTAAACAATGCTGTACATACAGCAAGAAAATCGGGTCCGGTTGAGCCTACAGAAAAGAGGCGTTATACTTCAGCATGACTTCTTTTCTAGCGCTGAGTCTCTGACTCGAGCTCTATGACCTTTGACTATATACGTAAGTGCACCTACTAAACACTCGCTCTATCGGACTAGAAGTGGCAGTGACGGCCAGAATATCAAGGGCAATTTGGTACAAGCAGGGGGTATTCCTCCTTTTTCAAGCACCAAAACTGTTCAGCAGGGTCGGCCTCTTCATCCAATGCATAATCGCAGCTCAAATACTTATTGTCCACCTCATCCACAGTACTTAATTCAGACGCAGTGTGAGTACGAGAGAGCAGCTCAGACAAATAACCGAGTCGTTTGCGCTTTGGCTGTTGATCATCTTCGGTGGGGCTGGACAGAGAACTGATGTCATCAGGTGCCGCTAACGCAAACTGTTCCTGAAAATGCTTTCATGTGTGGCTGTCTCTCGAATTTATGAAAACTGTGCCCTGCCTTACTATAAAATAAGTATGTATCAGTCACATAACCAGTAATAGCCAAGCAACCATTCGTTAATATTACCTTTAGCAATCGACGATTTCGAGTTTAGCTGCTTGCTTCTGGCCATCGGTAAGCAATCGGTAATACGGCGGATGAAGCATGGTAGCGGCGCAATAGATCGGTTCAAAATCACAGTCGATTGGATTCAGAACGAAGCCAAACCGTGCGGAGAGATGAGAACAGAGATTTCGGCAAGCCATTCGAAAGCCGGCTTGATTCTCCATCTGTTTTCTGTTCCAGAGATCTTTGCAGGTTGAGCAAGTGAGGGATCACAAGTGAGATGGTGATCTTCGCCTCCGATTTGATGTGTGAAATCGGCAAACCCTGAAATTTGTACACCTAATTGTAATTACAGCTTCAATTTCCGCAGATTTACTTAATTTTGGTTTTTGGTTTGTTACATTTGATGTATTTACCTCGCACGACTTCTCTGTACTGTTCAAGGCTGTTCCATTCCCCTGTTGTTAGATTATCAACATTGCGGAATTGAGGCTGAGACAGCACACTGGAAATGGCGTCTCGCAGTGTCACCAATCGGTCAATCATCAAGTACAGACTGCTCCAACGCGTTGGGCTGTAGCCCAAAAGCATTCTTCCGGTGGCATCTTTCAGTGCCTTCATCGCACTGTGACTCTTACGAAAAAAGCCAACCAGTCTCTTTGCTTTAGAGCGAGCGCTCAGACCCAGATGAGTTGACAAATCGAACTCTCGTACAGCGCACTGTACTGTGTGAGCAACACATGGCAGACGGAACAAACGACCTCGGAACGAGTCGTTAAGCTCATTTTCTAGCACATCATGTTGCTCAACACTCCAACCTTTCAATACAACCCTACAGACCTTTGGACACAGTCCAACTTCTCTAAGCACGCTAACGCAATGGCTCATACAGCCGTATGTACGTACTGTACTACATTGTTTTAGTTTGCTGCAGTCTATTTATCGATTTCTGGCCTGTCTGTTGCCGCTGCTGATTGCCTTGCCTGCCTTGTCAGTGTTAAGTGCGCTGAGGCTAAGCCGAGCCTTGTCGTTGTTGCTGTTTGTCGCGCACCATGTCTGAGGCGGACAGAAGCCAAACTGTCAGATTTTCTGCTTAAATCAAGGTCTTATCGTGCATTTCTCGTTAAAAATAGCTATTTTGAGCTCTTTTACCTCTAATTCCAGGTATCTACTGTCTGTTGATTGGGTATACCGAACCCATACCGAAAATGGGTATTTTTGGAATACCTACCGATTTCAGGTATTTTAATAAATACCCATACCCGGTATACCGATTATTTTGGGAATACCCAGGTATTTGGAAATCGGTATTTTTTGTCCAGCTTGCTTAGTGCAATTTTTATCAAAAATTCCCAGTAATCACAATGTTGTTTTGTAAGTTAGCATTTTTGGAGCATGCAGAAACACATTCTATTACGTTATCCTTCCAAAATATCGAATTTTTAGTCCTCTGACCCAACTCCCTGTCCCAAACTTGCTCTGTCATTAGAAAGCGTTGCTCTACTACTTTCGCCTTAACTTCACACTGCTCCTTAATAATCCTTAATCATTCTTAAAAACTGTAAATCCCTTTGCTTTTGATGAATTTTCTAGCCTCAGGACTTTGGAAATGACGAAATCCATGGGACGTTGCAAAACATTTTCAGAAAATACTGAATAAATACCGGTATACCGGTATTTTTGCGAATACCGAACCCATACCGAACCGATTCCTGGGTAATCCAGATCCGGATTTCGTTGATTATCCCGCTACCGCTTCATTTCAGCTGAGTGTTCACTGGGATATGCTTTCTACATACCGTAGTCAGAATGCTATGATTTGCCTTTTTAGGCGATATATCAGGCTGTACTACTACACAACGTGATCTGCAACCAACGGAAAGCTGTCATTTAGAAGTTTTGATCCAAAGTGTTTTAGCTGTGATTCGCTATTCTGGACAAAATTTGCCGGTCCCGCCTAACTTGTCCGGATTAACGAGACACGACTGCATACTAAATTCTTCCAATAAATTTTTGAGGGGGCAGAGTCCGCGTTAAGGGTAGGTGGGACTCTGAGAACAGATATACCAGAACTCGGACCCCTCTACAACTTTGATCCTGGGGCAGTGTTCTCTGACGCACCTCAAGGAGCTAGGTGTTCATTCGCAAAACTCTGTAGAGCAATAGCAGCGATTTAGCCTCGTCTAATGTCTAGACGCCAGCATTTCTTAGGCTAAAACATTGCGGCCAAGATCACTAATACAAAACATCTTACAACAACACAACTACAGTGTATCTGATGGTGAGCAAAAATTCGTGTGTCAAGCTGCAAATTTTTTGATAACCTTTATTCCTTTCCAGTATTAGTTTCTAATAGCTTTTTCTCATAACACCAAGCCAATTAAAAATAGAAACGAGAACACTAAATGAAATGCCACAACAGCAAACTCCTACTCTGTACTTGACTGTCCACTCCCGCCTCCCGGGCAGCACTCAACCACTGCCACTCACCGCTCTCTCTCGGGCCAGCACCCAAACTAACTTGGCTCTCCACCAGTCCCTTGATGGATACTAGCCGATTCGGCCTTTTGTTCAGGCTTTGTACTGATATTTGGGTGGGAACAGTAGCTGTGCTCAGTGACAACCGACCGCAACTCTGCTTGCTATGCAGTGCAAATCACGTACTGCATGCGTTTTCTAATCTGCAGTCTGTCTAACAGTACCGGTTGACAGATTGCTTTACATGTGTCCTTCTATCCTGCAGCAAGCTTCATTTTCAATTGAAAAAAGGGGAATGCAGAAGACGAGACTTGAGAGCGGTCGCATGACGCACTGATGCTAAGATTTTTATACAGCGACACTACCCCCACCAATTTTGAACTACAGGTTTCTATTTACATAGAACTATGATCCGGTTTTAGGCTCCAACATCAATTGGGGATCAAGCTTAGGATGAAGTTAACTTAGTTTTATGTTAATCGGGTAGGTTTTTGCTAATGGGGGACGTTGTGCTACAATCAATGTTTTCAATCAATCAGAAAATCTGTTTGAGCCAACTTTTTAACGAAAAACAGTGACGTTACTACGCCACCCTATACTTTTCGAACCACTCAGTGCAGTTGCTGGACTAAACAGACAAATATGGCGATGTTTGGTATGTTAAAATCGATATTGATATGGCAGTATCAACGCATTACCTGTTACAAGCATATCCTGAATCCAAAACACGTGCTGGAAGCCACCCAGAAATCATTCAGAAACCGCAAAAACTGAATTTTAGACTACAAGCTGATGAAAAACCATGTTTGTGTTCAAAGGCAATTTAAGTTTCAGAGAGTTTTCACAAATATTCTCAGTTTCGAAGATAAAACAATTTTGATGAAGTGAATTGAAACTTCGCAACACTTTTAAAGATTAACCATAGATTTCAAAAGCTGTGCATTGAACGAAATTATCTTTGGTCATTTGCTTGAAATTTTGTTTTTCAGCAAAAATGTAACTATGAACACGAAAATTGATGGCGTCTTTTTAAAGTTTTTGTACAACACTGGAAATTGACTGCATGATTTAAGAAAATAAGCAGAAAATAACCACTAAGGTTAAAATATTATTTCACTTGCTTGGTGACAAACTATTTTCTTTTTGGAAGGGCTTGGACTCATACATGTAACAGGTCATCCGCCGATAGGGGGAGGGGGGGTTGGGGGGTCTGAGCCAGAATTTTGGGAGGGGGGTAGGGCACGAAGAAACGCTCAAAAATAGAAAAAATCGCTATTTTTGGGCTAAAAATCGCCAAAAATCGCTAATTTGGGCTGAAATACAGCTAAAAAGTGCTGTTTTGCAGGCGATTTTAGCAATTTTTGTGTCTGAAATTGTAAAAAATTGCAAATAATTGCTCGAAAATTCACATGCCAGAAAAATCGGAGGGGGGTCGGTGAAATCGTCTCGTCTGGCCTAAGTCGGGGGGGGGGGCATTCCGGGGGGGGGGTTGGCCTAAGTCGGGTGGGGACAGACCCCGGGGGGCCATTCCGGGGGGGTCTGGCCTAAGTCCGGTGGGGGCAGACCCCCCAGACCCCCCTGTTACATGTATGCTTGGACTAGAATCTTTATATATGGGTACTAAAAACAGACATTTGTGTTGATTTTTCAAAGGTTTTAGAATACTTTTTCAAACGTTTTAAATACTTCAGAAAGCTACATTCCAAAAGTGCTACATCTATTGCACATACAGAGACAAAACTTTAGTGAAATGTATAGAGATAATTTTTCAAATGTTGATTGATCAAACTGTGTTTATATAAAAGCACAGTGCCAGGAAAAGTGTCGGCAGAAAGCACAGTGCCAGGAAAACACAGCAAGATCGTATGTCAGTGCTGACTATGCAGCTTTACATCAAACAGAATCTTAATGCAGTAGATCAGGCACAGGGCTAGGCAGGACCCAGCAGATTCGTGTGCCACTGCAGTAGCTGACTTGAGACATCAACACACAACACAGCTAGTTAATCCAGCAGAATCATGTGGTAGAGCCGACTGCATGTCAAACGCAGGCAGCCTCCTGTCAAACAAGCTGTTGACAGAGCAGAAAGAGCACAGGCTAGGCAGCACCCAGCAGAATCGCGTGCCTCTCTGCACTAACTGGTTTGATTGTCAGAAAAAAGCACAGTGCCAGGAAAACACAGCAAGATCGTATGTCAGTGCTGACTATGCAGCTTTACGTACATCAAATAGATTCTATTAATGCAGCAGATCAGGCACAGGGCTAGGCAGGACCCAGCAGATTCGTGTGCCACTGCAGTAGCTGACTCGAGACATCAACACACACCACAGAGCTAGTTAACCAAGCAGAATTGTGTGCTAGAGCCGATTTCATGTCAAACGCAGCCTCCTGTCAAAGACAAGCTGTTGACAGAGCAGAAAGAGCACAGGCTAGCGTGACGCATTGGCTGGACGTAGGCAAGTTATTCTGGGCAGTAGATTAGATATCTTACCACCCAGGAGTTGAGCGATGTAATAACGGTTAGGGACCTCCTAAGGTTGATTAAAGCCTTGGGTAAACCTAACCGCTAGATACCCCCGAGGCTGGTTGAAACTTGCATCGGGATAGTATCCGAAATGAAGAGAGATGATATGGGGATATGAAATGGACAAGTTGGTCTGATCATAGGGCCCTACAGCCCCCCCAATATATAGGATCGGATCAGATCGGATCAGCTACCGGGGAAGGTGGTTGTAGGAAAAGCTCAGTAGAAAAACGCTAAAAAATCACAATTTCGCCTAACAATCTAAAAACGCAAGGTTAGTGTCAGGAATTCCGAAAATTTTGCAAAACGTTGCTCCAAAAAGTATGCCCCAAGTTGATAGGACCGTCCAGATCTCTTGTTACATGTATGAGGGAAACCGCTTCACTCTGTTTTACACATCTCTGCTCCATAGCCACCAAAAGACAACTAAATTTTTGCCATTAAAAAAACAATGTGAGAACTCTTGAATTGAAAGACCTGTTTCATTACTTCACAAAATTCATACCCTAATAAGTTTGCAAGCAAACTGAAATCAATCAGCAATTTCTGAACAAAAAAACATGAAAGGATTTCTTTCTATTGCAGTCATTTAGATTTGGCTGCAAGCTACAGGAAAGTCTTTCACCCCATGGAAAGAACCGCTCAGTCAGCCGCTCCCCTTGGACAACTCAGAACAGATCACAACCTCTTCTGAACCTTTCATGAGGTCTTCCACTCAGATTTAAGCCCAAACACATGTGGACGAATGCTGGTCACAACAGTCACTGGAAAAACAGCTGATTGAAGGCTACCAAATCAGTTCCATGAATAATTCATAATGTGGACATATGCACTGAGTTTCAGCCTGGAACTCAAAAACTAGAGTTAAAAAATTTTTGAAGGTCTTCCAATTTTTAGAAAAATGCATGTAAAAGCTTTTTTAATGCAGTGAATTTAGCTACCATTCGAGGCAAGCATGCATCAGAAGCAACTCAAATGCTTTTATTTGGTTCAAACAGTGCTACAGAACTTGGCACTTCACCTATAAAAAGGTAATCTAAAGCAAACCATGGATAGATGAACTTAGTGTTCATAGTGCATAATAACTTTTTTTACCTGATCAGTTTTAATTGAACTTTATTTCTCTGCTGTGTGGCGTGCTTTGCATGGTGTAGGTTTCCAGGACAGCAAAACTGTACTGTACGTAATTTCTATGAGAATCTTCTGTATCATGCACAATGATCAGTTATGGTGATTGTATAATATCTAGCTTTCTTCATTTAAGGAAGGAAAGCCAGCTGCTCACTTCGCTTGTTTGGAGTTAAATAAAGCAAGTCACCATGGTTGTTGTTGTTGTTGTTGTTGTTGTTGTTGTTGTTGTTGTTGTTGTTGTTGTTGTTGTTGTAACTTTTTGTCCTTTTGGACTAGGAGTAACCAACTGCTATAGAGCAGGGAAGAAACACAAGGTCCAGCAGCCGCCTTAGATGGTGGTGAAATCTTCAATAACTGATGTTCAGAGAATGAGTGAACAACTGGTCAGTCAGATATTGAATGAATTGTTGTTTCAGTGGCAATGCTGCATGTTTCCTGAACCAAGTTGACTGTTCACGTTTTCAAGTTTATGTTCAGCTGTGATTATGCATTGAGAGTGTATTGCTCACATTTGCAAGGCAAGGCCCTCAAGTTTCGTCTTCTGTGTGTCCCATGGGCCAATTGAAAGCCAAGCTTCTTGTAGGGTGCAAGGCCACTTGCAAAGCAATCTTTAGCCCAGTACTGTTAGGCAGGCTGCAGATTTGAAAATGCAATCTAGTCCATGATTTGCACTGCATTGCAAGCAGAATTTTGTTTGACAGTCACTGAACACAGCTACTACTCACTATTCAAATACCAGTACCAAGCAAAAATTTTAGCTAAATCGGAGCACAACCACCAAGGCACTTGTGGAAAACGAAGAAGGCACTAACCAGTTTGGATGCTAGACAGTGTGAGAAGTGTGAGGAAGTGGCCGGTCCTGACCGGCAGGCAGGAGTCCTTCAGGTAGAGAGTAAGGGCTGCAAGCGCGATGAGATCTCACTTGGAATGCCCTGAAGTAGAACCAGTTAAAAATACAAAACTAACTCGGGAGCAGAAAAAACGTAAGATTCGGCAAGTGGGGCACAAGGCCACTGCCAATAAGAAAATAATAACTAGGGCACAAGGCCACCGATAACAAGAAAACGATAACAACTGGGGCACAAGGCCACCGATAACAAGCAAACTATAGCACCTACTGGGGCACAAGGCCACCGATAACAAGAAAACAATTACACCTAACTGGGGCACAAGGCCAGTGATAACAAGAAAATGATAACAACTGTAGCACAAGGCCACCGTTAACAAGAAAATGATAACAACTGGGGCACAACGCCACCGATAACAAGAAAACGATAACAACTGGGGCACAAGGCCACCGATCACAAGAAAACTATAGCACCTAACTGGGGCACAAAGCCACCAAAACAATAAACAGCAGCAACTGTACAAGCAAAAGAGTAATAAGAACAACTGAGGCACCAGGCCCCAATAACAAAACAACACCAAGTAAAACGAGAATAACTTAACCTCCACAATAAATAACCCATAAACAGTAATAACAAGAACAAATGGGGCACCAGGCCCCAATAACAAAACAACAAGTAAAACGAGAATAACTTAACCTCCACAATAAATTAGCCTTAAAACAGTATGTACAGAATATACAAATATACAATATATACATGGGTGACATGTGCAGCGCACAGTCACCCGTCAAGGGGTAAAAGGGGCGGTTTGACAGTATAAAACAGGGTGCCTGCCCGGCGTCACCAACTGCCACGCACACGCACACTCTGGCAGGGGGTAAAAGGAGTTAACCGGACAGACACCCTCTCCAGGCAGACACCAATAAAACCTTAGAGCAACACCTGGACGGCAGGCGGGTAGGCCACCTCCTCACCTCCGTCACACTGACATCGACCGCCAGTTCTCTTTACCAACGCCGCGAAGCCCTTGCTGATCACAGTTGCAGGAACCAGCGGATGCAGGTTGTTGTGTACAGCCTGCCATCCGGCCGGCCTCTCCAACCTCAACGAACGGGGACGCACAGTGACCGCAGACGGCTGCAGTACAAAAGTGCACTTTCAAAACAATGGCTAGAAGTGGCTTTTAGCCTTTTCCAAAGCACTCGTGCACATACTGTAGACGCTGACATATACAGGTCAGCCTTCTGAGGAGGTTCCGGCTCTCAACCCGAATTATGGGGAGTATAGGTAAGATAATAAAAAATGCACATTGGCATATGATAAATATATGTCTGGATTAGGTGTAAATGAGCTCAGAATAGCTTATTTTAACTTATTTTAATCAAAAATAAGCCAAAAAACCTTGATATTAGCCAAAAATCGGACTTTTTGGCTTACCAGCCCCTCAACCCCCCTACCCCCTGAGGAATTGAAAATTCTACCCTCCCCTCAGCCGAAATGCTAGCCCATGTCTGGTGGGGGTTGTGGCCTCGGTAGCAGACATGGGCAAGGGGGGGGCTGAGGGGGCGTTGATTTCCACTCAGGCCGCCGGTACCCCCTCAGGAATTTTTAGGAACAGTTTTGTATAGTAAATAATGGTAAAAGCATGCCTATGTTAGGTGCAAATGAGCTCAGAGTAGCTTATTTTAACCTATTTTGGCAAAAATAAGTCTAAAACCTTTATTTTAGCCAAAAATCGGACTTTTTAGCTTACCATCACCTCAATCCTCCTCAGACGTCACTACCCCCATCAAGATTCGAAAATTTACCACCCCCTCAGCCGGAATGCTAGCCCATGTCTGCCCGGTAGGGACAGCCTTAACCCAAACACGGAAAGGTTACAGTACTAAAACGTACACACCTCCATAGGGAAAAATTTTTCGCTTTTTAAGGCAATTTGTTGACTTTTTCGGACCCCCTCCGCCGAGACCTCCAGAGTCCAGACCCATTCCGGATTTTCCCAGCCGCATGTATTCGAGCAAATTTAGCGACCGAAGTTGCAACAAATCGGTCCAAAACAAAATACTCAAAAACAGCTCGTTCTGGCACTTAACACCGTTTACTGTACTCGCACCATACTGTATGGTACCTGTAACTAGGCTAGTGGCACCGTAATGGTACCCATACATGTAGGGGGTTTGGGGGGTTATCCCCTTGCTGGAAAGGCCAAACCCCAATCACCCGCTCCTGGTTAAGGGACCCCCCCCGACCCAATGATACAAGCGCCAGTAGGGCTTCAGTACTAAAAAACTGGCTCAGAAACCGTGAATTTTTAGCCTAAAATTCGCTTGAAAAGCCTCTGGGAACCGAATTTGGCGTTTCCACTGCTGATATTTAAGAAAAACGGGGGTTTTGGAAGCAATTTTTGTCATTTTTTGCTTGTTTATAGCTCTAAAACGCTATTTGCCGGCTTAAAATAGCGATTTTTAGCGTCCTTACTGAAGAAAACGTGCTAAAACGCATTTCCAGGCGTTTTGGAGCTTTTTGAAATTTTGGACGCCCTCTGGGCGAAACCTCCCTCGACCCCCACCTGAAACCCCCGTACCCCTTCCCCCAGGTCGGCATGTTACATGATGATGGTACTGCACCATATTGTACTGTCACCATATATGGTACCCATGTTTAGGGACTGTGGTGGTACCATACGGCCATAGGTACCATAGTGGCAGTAGCATAAGGTGCCTGATTGTACGTAATATTAAAGGTAAGACTTACCCGGGTGGAATCTGGTGTAATGCGCTTTGATGGTGGCGCGCGGCCGTCTGCGGTAGATCTTCCAGGGACACAGTGAGCATCGCCAGGCCTCTTCTCCCTCTATGGTCACGGGACGAGGGCCCACCCAACCGTCGGCGTCAGCTGGCACCAACTGCAAGCACTCTATTAACTCTCTACGCACATCCGCCGGACCCCTCCGATTATGGCAAGTAAACAGTTCTAGACACTAAAGTTACTAAAATCGGCTGTAAAACAGCTGTATGTATTTGAGCTCAAATTAGCAATTTTTAGGATTTGTAGTCCAAAATCAGATTTTCTTCTATCTTTTATTAGTACGCACGCAACCCTCCCCTAAAATTTGGGTTAAGTCCCGCCAGACCTTAACCCCGACGCTCCCATCGGCGGATGTTCATTGGTGATGGAATTTGGTGTTTTCGCTGCTGATATTTAAAAGAAATCGGTCTCAAAGAAGTCGTCTTTCTGTCATTTTTTGCTTGTTTTTAGCTCTAAAGCGCTCTCTCGCAGCTTAAAAAGACGATTTTTAGCCTTTTTTCAGAATGAAACCTGCTAAAAATGCATTTCCTTCCAGGCGTTTTGGAGCTTCCCGAAATTTTTCATCCTTGGTCGAAAACAACCGAAACCTCCCCAGCCCCAGGCCGCCCGGACCTGCTACAGACAGGTATGTGTTTTGCTTATCCAACAGACTCAGTAATCCATAACTGACCGGATGGGCGGGACCGGCCACCTCTGCGTCTTCCTCTGGCGGCTCCACATCCACCTGCAGATCGTTTTCGGCCGGCGGTTCCACATCCACCTGCAGTTAAGTGCCATCAAACAGGGTCTACGCACAGAAACATGGGTTACCCTAGCTAGAAAGCCCTACCCCTCACCGCCGCTGACCATAAGCACTTTAGGGCTCCCCCGAAAATAAAAGCTTTAGTAGAACCTGCCAGACTAATTAATTGGCTCAGAAATCACTAATTGTTAATCCAATTTGGAGAACCATCGGTTGATAACTGACACAAATCGAAGTTTTTGAAAGATTGGACCACTCTTCGTCATGCACCCCAGCCCGGAAAGGCCTGCTGCATATACATTATATTATCCCCTCCAACCCATGAGAGACCGAGCTGTCTGGAACGGAGGTCAGTTTTGATAGGAGATTACGAACAACTCGCTTCCATGGGCTCCTCTTCCTCCTCCTCTAGACCGAACTCGTTCAACTGCAACAACCACCACTGCATACATAGACATACAATACACTACATACAGTAGGTGCTCCGCCCGCTTTGCTTGCTCGCTCAATAATACCTTTAAAATCGCTAAAAACAGCAGTTTTGCACTAAAAATCGGTAAGAACGCTAATCCCGCCTTAAATAAAGCCAAAAATCGTTGCCTAACATGTAGTTTTAGCAGTTTTCTTTCGTGTTAGAAGTTGTAAGAAACTGCGAAAAAGAAAGGTCAAAAGTGCCTTCCAGAATCGTCTTGTGTAGAGATGCAACCCTAAAGAAAAATACCGGCTACCGGATAGTTTTTCAGAATACCGGATACTTCCCGATAGTAATGATAAAATCAGGTTTTAAGGAAATACAGTAATTTTCATGCCTCATGCCAGAAATATACTTCTTCGATTCTTTCAAGGCAGGATATGACTGATATCGCATTCAATCAGTTACTGTATATTTACTATATAATAGGCTGCAGTTGATCCGAAAAAGGCGCTAATCTGCACGCAAAACCAAAAATACGTTCGAAAACTATAAAAATTGTCATGAAAATGCTACTTTTCGCCATTCGACACTCGGTATCCAAAATATACCGGATAGTGTTTTAGAGCCAAAAATAGCGGATTATACGGTTGCATCTCTAGTCTTGGGAAGAGGTTTCCGTAGCTCTTAGCCAAAATATATAATATTTGCGCACTCTCCATCTAATTTTGGGCTTTTTATTCCTCCCGCAGGCAGAGACGAATTGAGATTATCATCTGAAACCAAGCCGTACCTGTATTGGAGGGGCGGGCTCTTCCAGAAGATCTGCCTGAACGCCCTCATCGTGCACGGCCGGCTGGGCTGCCTGCACTCCCACCTCCTCTTGCACCGACACCACCTGTACCCCTCTCACTTCCTGTCGCACCTCCACTTGCGTGCCTTTCTCTGAGTGCACCTGCTGCTGAGTCTGACTGGTCTGGTTTTGCTGCACCGCAGATGCCTGGGTGCCTCTGTCCTGCTGCTGGACGATGAATGAATGTTTAAATACACGTCCAGCACAATAACAAGCAACTCAGATCAAGGGGAGGGTGTGGCCGTTTGTCCGACGAGTGCCCTTTCCCGCAACAACATACAGTAGGTGACCCGCCGCTTTGCTCTGCCAATAATACTTTTAAAATCGCTCAAAATAGAAGTTTTGGACTAAAAATAGGTAAGAACGCTAATCCCGCCTTAAATACAGTACGTACAACTAAAAATCGTTACTTCACAGGTAGTTTTAGCAGTTTTCCAGCAGTTTTCCTCTTCTTAGAGAAGCTGCGTTGTAAGAAGCTGCGAAAAAGAAGGCCAAAAATTGCCTTCCAGAATCGTCTTGGGTAGAGATGCAAACTGTACATTAAGTTTGGACTTTTTATTCCTCCCGCAGGCAGAGACGAGCTGAGATCATCAACTGAAACCAAGCCGTACCTGTATTGGAGGGGCGGGCTCTTCCAGAAGATCGGCCTGAACGCCCTCATCCTTCATCACCGGCTGGTCTGCCTGCACTGCCTGCTCTGCTCTTACCGGCACCGCCTGTGCCCCTCTCACTTCCTGTCGCACCGCCACTTGCGTGCCTTTCTCTTGGTGCTGCTGCTGTAGAGTATGACTGGTCTGGTCCATGTGCACCGCCGAAGCCTGGGTGCCTCTGTCCTGCTGCTGGACCACTGGCCTTCTCTCGGCCTCCAGAGTGGCCACTCGTTCGCGCAGCTCGTCCACCTGAATTTGCATTCTACCAACTACAAACTCACTCTACCACCACGGCCGGAGCACTTATTCTACATGGGCCGCAAAAATCCGGAAGGGTATGCGCTTTTTCAAAAAGGTCGCCACAATTTTCGGAGGCGGGTCGGGTCGGCGTTGGTGGGGCCTACCGGCGAGGGGTATGACCGACCGAGGGGAGTTTGGCCGGTGAGGGCCCCATGCCCATGTATGCCGGAGCAGTACTAAAAAGCGTAAAACTAAAATTCCATTTTTTATACATAGGACTTTTGTGGTGTCTGCAATTGTAAGAAATTAAAGACAGTTGCGGTCCAGAAAAACAGAGGTAAGAGTCCGAGTGACCCTAACCGGTGGCCACAACTGTTACATGTAGGTTCAAACATACAATGTACATATAGCAGAAAATTCCGAAAGCCAGTGGAATTTGTTTCTCAAAAGTCGTAGGAACAAAAATTTAGATTAATCCAAAATCAATTCACATCGGTGTTCCATACAAGTGACATGTCTTCCGCCGAAGGTGGACGGGGGAGTGGGTGCGGCGCCGGCCGGGGGTTGGGCGCTAAAAACGCTCAAAAATCGCGTTTTTTCGTCTAAAAATCGTCAAAAATCGCTAATTTGCGCTCAATTACAGCTGTAAAGTGCTGTTTAGGAAATTTTTGTCTGAAAAATTGTTAAAAAATCGCAAAAAATTGCTCAAAAAATTACTTGCCACAAAAATCGGAGGGGAAAATCTTGTCTGGGGTCTGGCCTAAGTCGGGTGAGGGCAGCCCGCTGGACCAGGCCGTTCCATAATTAGAAAAGGCTCAAAACGTACTATATAGGAGCTTGTACTGGTCACGTTCTTTTGTGACTATGTTGTGTTTTCGATTCATGGCCTCCACGCGCCAATCCACCGTCTCCTCTAATGGAGGTCTTAAAATGTAATAGGTAGATGTCTATTAGAGTGAGAGAAGACGAGCAACTGACTCTGTTTCGACCTGAGTCCTGCGTTTCTTGTGTGATATGGAGAGCTCTGGCGGTGGTGAAAAGCGTTTGGGACTGGGCGCCGCGGCTCCTCCAGAGGCAGGGCCGGGCGCTGGCAGAGAACTATTGAAATCGGCCGCTTCACAGAACTGAAACTCATGCGGCTAACGGCCAAACGCAGCACAAACCGCTCAAAGTGGCTTTATATGGGAATTCTGGGCTAAAAAGCGCCGACCGCAGCTCAAATACAGCTATGAACTTTTGTTTTACTAAAGGCATCTTGAGCAATTGAGTAGCTCAAACGTACATCGGTTGTAACTGGGAGCCTCTACAAAAATTTGTCAGATTTTTTAGGATTATCGACAATAGCAGCAATTTTAGGCATTTTGTTGGAAAATCGGCCAAGCCCGAAAAACAGAATTGCCCCATCAGGTTTTTCCCTCATATGTATGTACAGTACAGTCCGTCGCTGTTTATGGCACCGGCACTATATATGGTACCCCTACGTTCGGCCACAGCGCTGGTACCAGACATGGGCAAAGGGTGGAGCTGAGGGGGTTGATCACCCTCAGGCTCTGACCTACCCCCTCAGCCGACCACTACCCGCCTCAGACTTACACAACCTCAGCCCCCCTCAGACACTCCTACCCCCACTCAGTCCCCCTCAGGAATCAAAAATTCCACCCCGCCCCGGTCTCAACCGAAATTCTAGCCCATGTCTGGGTGGTACCAGAAGGTACCCCTACCATGGCATTGGTACCTGTACCAGTAGCAAAAAATAGGTTACCGCTCCTTTCAAATTTCGTACCATATATTATATGGTGCCGTGCCAGTACCGTATAACAACCTTTTACCTCCAACCAACAATTAATTAAAATACAGGAGAATAAAGACACGACCGCTCGCCAGACAGTCAGACGGAGAGAGTGAAGAAAGTTCTAGAGAACAAAGGGCGAGCGGGCTGCTAATCACATAGCGCTACAACTACAATGTTTGGCGCGTACAAGGTTACGGTAGCCTTCGCGGTTGTATGTACAGCAAGTGGTGTGTATTTTCTAACTAGCGCAACTACACACGCAACGCCAAACATATCAACCACCTTCTTTCTTCTTGAAGCGAATACTAGCCTATCTTCTACCCCTCCGATTTTTCTGGCAAACAATTTTTTGAGCAAATTTTAGCGATTTTTTGCAATTTCAGACACAAAAATTGCCAAAATCGCCTGTAAAACAGCACTTTTAGCTGTATTTCAGCCCAAATTAGCGATTTTTGACGATTTTAGCCCAAAAGTTGCGATTTCCCTCCCCCTTCGGCGGATGACCTGTTACATGTATGGCGAGAGGGATATCAGTTTAAGATCTTTACTGATTCAAAAGCAAATTTTTTTAGAAAAACAGCCCAAAATGGCAATCTTGTCTCACTTGAGTCCTGTCGATTATTCTGCCGATAAAATAAGGCCGGCCGGGGCGAAAATTTCGCCCCAAGCGCATTCCTACATAGACGGCTTCGAATAAACTGGTGACCAAAAAGCCGTTAGATTTAGTGCGTTTTCTGCTGAATAAATCTGGACGTGCTTGTCAGGAGATAGATACCCCGCCATGGCAGAACGTCCAGTTTCCTCGGCTGGCGTACCAGCAGCCTCGCCAAATTTACATAACCGGCAACTGAGACATTGCCATTTCGGATATGGCTGTTCCGTTATTTGTGCCGTTTACTGTGCTTGGATGGTGTAGGCTGCATATGAGAATAAAACCTATATGGCTTTAAACCTCGCGTTGAAATGCCAAGTGATGCAGAGAATCAGTAAAAACTATGGAGTTACAAATTGATAGGTCCGATTAAAATTAGTCGTTCAATTAAGAGTCAGTTCGCGAGAGAATCGACCCTGCTATGTGCAAGTTGAAAAATCGGCCATCGTGAAAACTTAGCCCTGGGGTCTCCGGTTTGGGGAAGTTGTACCTAACGATGACTTGTGCTAAACCTGAAAAGCACAACCCTCTAGGTGCCCTGGTCCGGCAGAGCCAGCCCTCGGAAGCAGGGTGGGCAACCATCAAAATCGGACTGTCAATAGGTCATGTTTGACTGAGTGTCACTTGCGATTCAAAGCAGCTAGAACGTTGTGCTTGGTGCCAAACGAATCGTCATGACATGGGCTTTCGTTTGCCGCATAAGTAGTACTGTTTCGCTGTTTCGTTCTCTAACCACGACATCGAATGTGAAATAATCCGCAAAAAAATTTCATGGTGAAGTTCACTAAATTAGATTTTTCTCGAAAATAAAAAAAGTTACGTACCCTCGGGATTTTTTTATATTTTATAGCCCTGTGAATTGCGCTTCTAACGGTGTATAGAAAGTGGCAAAAACGCATGCCTCTGCACAGGGTTGTATATTTTTCCGAAAAAAACCTCGGCCTGTTTTTTTCCAGTTTTTTTCCGGTTTTTTTCCTAAATCGCGGAAAAAAACTCCAGCCCAAGTTCTGAGTATCCTAGGCTGGTTTTATGATTCCTAACGCTTTCTAGCGCCTTTCTCAGTCTTGTTAGACCAGAAATACACGTGTTACATAGATATAAATCACGAAACAGGCATGAAACAGTGCCTGACAGGTTCCATAAATAACGCTATATGCAAATTTTCTTACAGCAGTTTGCATTTTTGTTTTTTCATGCCAAATTTGGTCTTTTTTGTTGTTTTTCTAACAGTTTTGAGTCAGTATGGCCTATTATACATAGCAAAAGACCATTTTTTTAACGAAAAATGACGTAAATTTGCTATTTTTAGCTTGAGTTTTTTTCCGCGATTTATGTTTTTTTCCGACCCTTAGGAAAAAAACCGGTTTTTTTCCGGAAAAAAACAGTTTTTTTCCGGTGTTTTTTTCCCACCTCACATCCCTGCCTGCATATCAAATTTCCACTCAAAGTTCAAAGATAACCAAAAATTCGCTTATTTACCACTATTTAGGCATGTATCCCATGCCTATGTATGTATGTATGTATGTATGTATTACTGTTGTTTGTGTATACACATACACATTTACCATACACAAAAATACACATTGTTTTTTCAATGTGTATACACATACACATACACATACACATGGAAAATTCAGATACACATTACCATACACAAACAGTACTCGAAATGTGTATTTTTGTGCATGTGTATTTGATCAGCAAAAGTCGACAAAATTTCGAACAGAATCGTAAAATTTCGATGTTTTCGCTGCAGTAATAAACGGTAGATATCCTGATAAAGCCTTCAAATGGCCTAAGTAACTCGATTTCAAAGCTATCCAAGGTTTAAAGCAACAGACATTGAGAGATTTGACTTTCTTAGCATTTCTGGCTCAAAATCTACAAAAAATTTGCATTTTCAGTACAATACACATACACAAATATACACAAAAATACACATTGTTTTTTTGAATGTGTATACACAAATTACCATACACATTTGAAGGTAAATATGTATACACATACACATACACATACACAAACGGAAAACCCAATACCAAACAACAGTAGTATGTATGTATGTATGTATGTATGTATGTATGTATGTATGTATGTATGTATGTATGTATGTATGTATGTATGTATGTATGTATGTATTGAAAGAATTGTGTATATAACCCATCCGTCTAGTATGTATGGTCATTGTTTTGTTAGTGTATTTACAATAAACTCCTTCATTTTGGTGCCGAGACCCGGGATTGGATTGTTGTGTTGTTGTTGTGCACCAGCTACCACTACTACTACTACCTCTACCTCAACCACAACCTCGACCCCGACCACGACACTCGTCTCTCATCTCATGTCTCGTCTCCCGCTCTCCCACTCACAACCCGCAGTTCGACAGTTCCTGTGCTCAAGCTCTCAAGTTCGTTCCCATCACCCCACTCCCGTCAAGTCTTCTTCGCCACTTCAGTGATCGTCAGGCACAGCCGTGGCCCCGATCGACGCTCACTTCCATTCCCGCTACTCTACTCTACCTCTACTCTCTCTTCGTTTTCCTGCTCTGGTGCGAGTTCGTCTCCGTCTCTCTCTCCCTCTTCCGCCCAGAAGTGGATGTTCAGCTTCCGTTTCCGTCTCAACCCCATCGTGTGCACCCTCATCGATTCTCCGTTCATTCATCTCACTCAACCCCCACCGCATGCGGCTTCCTCGACTCCTGTTCAACCGCGTCTCCGTCTCCCAACTCCTCCACCCCATTTCTCCGTCTGCGGGCAGGATCAGGATCACCGCCAAGCGTCTCTCCTTCATTCGTTAACCCGTTTCCGGTCCAGAGCCCAAGCAAATACAACCCCACCGAATGCAGCCTCGTTCCCCTTCACAAGTTCAATGCAGTTCGGTTCGGTTGAGTTTGCAGTGGTTCCAACTCATCTCCAAGCTCCTGTTTCCTCTGAGGGGGAGTGATGAAAGAATTGTGTATATAACCCATCTGTCTAGTATGTATGGTCATTGTTTTGTTAGTGTATTTACAATAAACTCCTTCAGTATGTATGTATGTATGTATGTATGTATGTATGTATGTATGTATGTATGTATGTATGTATGTATGTATGTATGTATGTGTGTATGTATGTATGTATGTATGTATGTATGTATGTATGTATGTATGTATGTATGTATGTATGTATGTATGTATGTATGTATGTATGTATGTATGTATTACTGTTGATTGGGTATACTGAACCCATACCGAAAAATGGGTATTTTTGGGAATACCTACCCAATAAATATTGTACCTACCGATTCCAGGTATTTTAATAAATACCCATACTGGGTATACCGATTATTTTGGGAATACCCAGGTATTTGGGAATCGGTATTTTTTGTCTTGCTTAGTGCAATTTTTATCGAAAATTCCCTGTAATCATAATGTTTTCTTTGTAATTTTGCATTTTTGGGGCATGCAGAAACATTCTAATACGATGTCCTCCCAAAATATCGAATTTGAAAGATTTTTAGTCCTGCGGACCCTACTCCCCGTCCCAAACTTGTTTTGTCATTAGAAAGCCTTGGTCTAGTTTTCGCTAAACCTTACACTGCTGGTCAATAATAATCAAGTCTCTATGTTCTTGATGTACAGTACAATCACAATCAACAAAATAACCCCACTTTTTGTCACTGCTGGTTAGAGCTCCATACTGTACACTAGTAGGCCTTAAAACTACAGTACAATGGAAGCATTTCTCTTAGCCAAAATTATTTTTAGAAACGATTTTCAAAAAAGATTTTAAAAAATTCCTAAAAAACTGTAAATCCCATTGCTTTTGATGAATTTTCTAGCCTCTGACCTTTGAAATGACTAAATCCATTGCCTTGTGAATGGGAAATTCAGTGTTTTGACGTTGTAAAACATTTTCAGCAAATACCGAATAAATACCGGTATACCGGAATTTTTGCGAATACCTACCCATACCGAACCGATTCCTGGGTATGCCGAAAAATACCTACCCATACCGAACCGATTCCTGAAAATCCTATACCCAAACAACAGTAGTATGTATGTATGTATGTATGTATGTATGTATGTATGTATGTATGTATGTATGTATGTATGTATGTATGCATGCATGTATGTATGTATGTATGTATGTATGTATGTATGTATGTATGTATGTATGTATGTATGTATGTATGTATTTCAAACTTGCTGTCTATCATAAAGTTATACATATATTTTTGAAACCATCAATGTACTGAAGGCACACATTGGCACTCACACTGGTCAGACATTTCACAATGGCTCGATAACGTTAAACCAAGTATTCCAGGTTAAAGCAGATCTCACATCGTAGTAATAATAGTAGATGAGGCTGTTCTTGCAAATTGTGGTCTGATAGATTGCTTCAACAAACCTAGAATGATTTAGGGTAATGAACTATGATTGAAAACCAAAGCAGTTTTTGGTAGTGATAACATACCATGCATCCCAGTCTTCATAATCATCAGATTGTTGGGTTACGAATATCTGTAACTTTCTGATTTGTCCAATGTCAAAGCCATCAAGTGTAACGGTGTGGTTTGATGATGGTAAAATATAGTACGGCAGTCCAGCGACAGCCTTCCTCAGACTCAGAACATTTCCTCTTCCTTCTGTGCCTTCTAGAGTAATGTATGCTTTACGCTGCCAAAATGATACTCCAGCCCAATGAGCTGACCCAGTCAGTATTGAAACGATATGTTGACCTGTGTAGAAATGATTGATTTGTATATAATCTGTATGTGCACATTGCATAGAACTTACATTTTGATCTGATCTTTGCCCTGGCAGTATAATCCAACATGTTCTTGTAAATAAACATAGGCTGTAGCTGAGGAACTAGAACTGGTGACTTCCAAAACCATTGGTTCACTGTGAATGAATAAGTGAGATTTGGCGTTTTGATTACTGCATATTGCAGAAACAAGGCATCCATAGACGAGAAAAACTTTACAGTCACATGAACGATCTGAAGCAAAGCTCAGAGAAATGAAGGAATTATGTACTCAAACTGTCTAACCATGATCTAAAACTGTCGATTTTATGATCAGAATATCTTTTAAAAGCGATTTTTAGAATGCTAATTTCTCAAAATTTTCTCGCCCTTGTTGGGCAGGCGCCCAACCACGCAACTTCAAAAATTTACAACCCCCTTTAGCAAAATCCTGGATACGCCATTGATGTAGCTTAGTTTGGTCATTTCTCACTATGAAATTCATTATCAGTTTCTAATGAATCAACTTCCTACTAAGCATAATTATACATACATACATACATACATACATACATACATACATACATACATACATACATACATACATACATACATACATACATACATACATACATACATACATACATACATACATACATACATACATGCATACATACATACATACATACATACATATATACATACATGTTAAATAGTGGTAAATAAGCGAATTTTTGGTTATCTTTGAACTTTGAGTGGAAATTTGATATGCAGAGGCATGCGTTTTTGCCACTTTCTATACACCGTTAGAAGCGCAATTCACAGGGCTATAAAATATAAAAAAATACCGAGGGTAACTTTTTTATTTTCGAGAAAAATCTAATTTAGTGAACTTCACCATGAAATTTTTTTGCGGATTTTTTCACATTCGATGTCGTGGTTAGAGAACGAAACAGCGAAACAGTACTACTTATGGGCAAACGAAAGCCCATGTCATGACGATTCGTTTGGCACCAAGCACAACGTTCTAGCTGCTTTGGATCGCAAGTGACACTCAGTCAAACATGACCTATTGACAGTCCGATTTTGATGGTTGCCCACCCTGCTTCCGAGGGCTGGCTCTGCCGGACCAGGGAACCTAGAGGGCTGTGCTCTTCAGGTTTAGCACAAGTCATCGTTAGGTACAACTTCCCCAAACCGGAGGTCCCAGGCCTGAGTTCGATTTTTCGACTTGCACATAGCTGTGAAGAACAAGGGTCGATTCTCTCGCGAACTGACTCTTAATAAAGCAACTACAACAATTAAATGAAAATTAGGTGTCTTCCTTTTACATAGAAGCCATTGGGTGTTTTTTGTTCAGATGAAACGAATGTGTTTTTGGATTTTACATACACTTAATTTATCACTTTTCTGATCATCGATAGTGGCTAAAAATTGAGTCCAAAAAGTGCTACAGTCTACTGCTGTTTGGGTATGGGATTTTCAGGAATCGGTTCGGTATGGGTACAGTAGGTATTTTTCGGCATACCCAGGAATCAGTTCGGTATGGGTAGGTATTCGCCAAAATACCTTTTCCTTTACGCCAGTATTTATTTGGTGTTTGTTGAAAATGTTTTACAAAGTCAAAACACTGAATTTCTCATTTACAAGGCCATGGATTTAGTCATTTCCAAGGTCAGAGGCTAGAAATCAATAATAAGCAATGGGATTTACAGTTTTTAGGAATTTTGAAATTACTTTTTAGTTTTACTGTAGTGAAAACTGTTTCTATAAATCATTTTGGCTGAGATAAATGCTTCCATTGTATTGCACTGTAGTTTTAAGGCCTGCTAGTGTACAGTATGGAGATCTAACGAGCAGTGATAAAATGCGGGGCTATTTCGTTGATTGTGAATGTACTGTACAAGTACATACATAGAGGCTTGATAAGGAGCAGTGTGAAGTTAAGCCAAAACTAGCCCAACGCTCTCTATGACCACGCAAGTTTGGGACACGGAGCTGGTTCAGAGAACTAAAACTCCTTCAAATTTGAAATTTTGAGGGATATCGTAATAGAATGTGTTTCTGCACGCCCCAAAAATGGAAATTACAAAGGAAACAATGTGGTCATAGGGAACTTTCGATAAAAATGCACTAAGCTGGACAAAAAATACCGATTCCCAAATACCTGGGTATTCCCAAAATAATCGGTATACCGGGCATGGGTAATATCAAAATACCTGAACCGGTAGCTATTTATTGGCCCAGGAACCGCTGTTTCCGTACTCGGCCGAAAGTCAAGGGTGTGATGCCGTGTCACCTCAGATAGCGTCACATGTGAGTGCTGAGCTGAGTCAGCTGAGCAGTTAAGAAATATTCTGCTTGCGGCCTAGACGAGGCGCTTGTATAGTGAAATATTTTCTCCTTTCTGTTATATCTTTCAGATTGTCCCTCCGCAAATCATGCAGAGAAGCTGGCCTCTAAAAATTTCTGTTGATTTCAGGCCTTTGAAACCGCAGTCCAAACACGAGTTGAGGAGGCTTTAATTGGAATATAGCCAAAGATGGAAGAGAGAAAATGGGAATGGCACGTGGAACCGGGCGCGATGGTTGGATTTCGGTGCGCTCCCGATGTACCGTATCCCGGACCTCAGTTGGAACCGACACACAGAATCGTATTCGTTCAGAATGGCAACACCATAACTGAGGGTCAGCTCGGTTCAATTGCCAATATTTGGCACAACCCACTTATTTTGTAACTGCTACTACTACTACTATAATAGTATAGTGAGCAGCAGGGTGTATGGTAAGTGGCAGAGAGAGGCCTCCATTGGGTTTGTTTTTTATTTCCCTGACTGTATTAGGTGTTAGCGGTTTACGCAGTGAATGTCGCTATGTAGCCAAGGAACACAACAGAGTTTATTGACAACACAATACAAGTAGTTTGTTACACAACAAGAAGAAAGTATATGCAAAAAAATGTCACTGCGTCTGCTTTCATTCCTCCCCCTGATGCAGTGAAATACGAGTAATTTTGTCGGTTGATGAAAAGCACAGAGCATCGCTCAAGGTTCCACAGCCATCATCAATACGTTTGGGCTTTTTCAAAACGGCTTTAGGGCGCAGCGCATATTCGGTCTTTACTTCTCTAGGAACTTCCTGCGGCGGCTGCGTCGCTTCTTCTTCAACTGGAGGTGGTGGTTGTATTTGATGTTCTTCCGCAGGAATGCCAACGATGACGTCATCACCCTCCGATACACGTTCACGGTGCAGAGTGAAGTGATCTTCGGCAAAGACAACGTCCTTCAGTGTTTTGACTTTCTTTTTGTCTGGGTCATACAGACGGTATCCAGGAGAATCAATGCCATATCCAACAAAGACATACTTAGTCGCCTTCGGAGAGAACTTCTGCTGGTCCACAGGAGCTTTTAGAGCATGCGCGTCACAACCCCACACACGTAGGTGACTGACACTTGGGACCTTGCCAGTTAGTCGCTCATATGGCGTCTTAGTTCCATCTCCATACTTTGTTGGAAGTCTGTTCTTGATATGTACTGCAGCATGAATGGCTTCAGACCAGTAGGGTGGCGGCTTGTTGGCTAGGTAACGCATCGACGTGACCATATTTCCAAGCGTTCGGTTGAGCCGTTCGGCTATGCCATTACACTGCGGTGTGTACTGTGGTGTGACCTGGTGCTCGATGCCTTCTTTCTTTAGAAAACGTTCGAATTCGGCGGATGTGTATTCTCCACCATTGTCACTGCGAAATTTCTTTAGATTGGCGTCGAATTGTCGCACAACCAGGCTGTACCATTCCTTGAATTTGTCGAAAACTTCAGACTTGTGCCTCAAGGTATATATCCAGGAGAAACGAGAGTAGTCGTCAGTGAACGTGACATAGTACTTTGAGCCAGAGTAGGATTTCACTTGCACCACACCAACATCTGACAGAACCAGTTCAAATGGCTTTCTGGCAGTTACGTCACCAATGCGAGGATGCGGTCCACGCTTCGCTTTTGCAAAAATGCATCCCTCACAGGTCGGTATTTGAGCGGTGGTAGTTTGCTGTCCATGACTGACGAATCGGTTCCTTGACTTTGGACTTCTAATCCTTGTTAGCGGTTTACGCAGTGAATGTCGCTATGTAGCCAAGGAACACAACAGAGTTTATTGACAACACAATACAAGTAGTTTGTTACACAACAAGAAGAAAGTATATGCAAAAAAAATGTCACTGCGTCTGCTTTCATTAGGTAGGAATGGCAGAAATGGTAACAGGTACATGCGTACAGAATTTGGTCCACCAAATCCTTCCAGAGCTCTTCAAGATCTTGCCCTAGCTGCGCCCGCCAATTACCGAATTTGTCTTTTATATCTCTTGTTTTTCTTGCTGTTTTTGTAATAATGATTATGCGGCTACTTTTCTCACAAAACTGCTACGTAAGTAGACACTTGTGTATTGTGGAAGAGTAAGTAAGTAGGTATGGGTTGTTTTAGGTACTACCCAATAGCAGTGCTGTTTGAAGAGAAATTGTTCACTTTGGAGACGAACAAAATGATCAAAGATCAAAACCCGAACAACCCGGTTTACATGTTCTGTTATTTTAACCGGCCCCAAAACACTCACAATAATACGGGCATCGAGGTAGCAGAACCGAATGAAGAACTCCTTCTCTCTCTCCTCCTTGATCACCAGAAAAAGCTGAACCGGGTCGCAAGTGACGTCACTATCCACAAAGTCCAACTCACTTCCAGTGCCTGCGTGATTGTCTGAGCTCATTCTACACTCTACTAATAGATGTACCTACAGTAGTTCGTATCACGTACAAACTAAAATACTTATAACTTTGCGGCAAAATGAGACTACAACTTAACCCACTTACTACCAACTTAATCCGCCGACTAGATACTGTATTTTTCTCCTTATTTGTAGTCTCCTTAAATCTTTGTTCTTAGGCATTGTTCTTTACATTGTACAGTAAGAATTGTTCAGTATTACCGCAAACATTAGTTCATTCGGCCTCTAATTTGAATTATTTCTAATAGTTACATACGTTAATCAGAACTCTAAAATAATTCATGCACATACTGTACATTCAAGAGGGGATCTCTGCCCTCCAATCACTACTAAGCCAGATTTCCCACAGACGTGCCTCTATTTCTTCTCTGATTGATTGCATCGTATCTTCTGTATTTTTGTCTTGGTGCCGGAATAACTATGCCGTTTTATAGTCTTTTTGTACTATTCACCGTCTCTGAATGCTGATTGTAATTGTGATAATGTCACACCAGTTTGTGTTTGGTTCTTTGTTCAATTGAACTAAACTAGCGTCTTTACTACTTGATATGCGCCTTAGGGGCCGTCCATAAACTACGACGTTCAAAAATTCAAAATTTTGCACCCCCACCCCCCCTCCGACGTTTACCGACGTTTTCAACAACACCCCCCATAAAAATTTCGACGTCTGGGAGGCCCCCCCCCCCCCCCCGAAGTAAAATTTTCGAATTTTCGTTCAAAATCTGAAGCTGCTTTTCTGACTGCGTAATCACAAATGAATAATAGAAAAATTTATGCCTGTGCACATACGTATTTACCAGTTAGTTTCACCAATCTTTCAAGAATTTATTTAACTTTCAGTTAAAAAAGAGTCATTCAAATCGGTTGAGATTTGCGGTTGCCACAGTAAAAAATCTGCTGGGTTGTTTAATCACTCTTGTTCATTGCCAAAATCAGTGTTTCAAATTTGAGGGCAAATATCTTGAGAACCAAGCAAGAGCATCTTAACGAAAACTCCCCCAATCGATAATTTATTTGTCTTTCATTCAAAAAAGATTGATTCTAATCGGTTGGGATTTACGGTTGCTACAGTAAAGAATCTGCTGGGTTGCTTTTTTGCACAACCTGTGCAAATCACGCTAACATACTGTATGTTGTACAACTACAAAAATGTGTCAAAAAACCGCTTGACTTTCTCTGCATTCTTGCTTATTCTGCAATCGTCAAACCTTACCAAAAAAGGCCAAAAATACGTCAACGTTTTGCCTCAACCCCCCACCCCCCCCCTCCGACGTTCTGCGACGTTTTTCGGGGTACCCCCACCCCCCCTGTCTGAACGTCGTAGTTTATGGACGGCCCCTTACCGGCTGAAACCATCATGCACAGGCGCCTGGCCTAAAAGAGAGCTTTCCTCCACTTAATGCCGTGCAACGGCTTGACAATCTAAAAGCCTAAAGTAGCCCCTATTTGGCCACCCGCACTTTTTATTTTAGGTGGACCCGGTCCAAGGGTCTTCATATCTTAGGCCCGGCCCGGCAATGCTAAAATAGCGGAAAATCGCAGAAAATAACCATGGAAAATTAAATTGTATTCTCGACCATCAAATTCGCGTTTTCTGACCAAGAAGGTCTGTTTTCCGATACCAAAAGGCAGTTAATAAAGTTATAGTAAAATGTGGGGTACGATAGCCTGGTTGGCGAGAAAACCGGCGAGAAATTTTTAATAATTTAGCCTACAAACATTTAAAGGTGTTCTGAGCATAAAAGGGATACAAATTTATTGTTGTACCTAAGAGGACATCTAACACAGACGCAGTGTAGTACCCATTATCAAGCTTATCCCAAAAGGGGACAAATGTAAAAACTATTGTAAAACGGACGGCCTATTTCCCTGTTGAATGTTGATTTTAAAGTATCATCTAAAGTGTTGGCAAACAGGATTAAGCACTGATTCAGATTCAGATTTATTTTCTGCAGTGTGATCAAGCAATGTAGCTTACAGCATGATAAATATGACATGACACAGAGCAGCATAATATACAGGGTCCGCAAAAAAAAACAACCCAGCAGATTTTTTGCTGTAGCAACCGCAAATCTCAACCGATTTGAATGAATCCTTTTTTAAATGAGAGATAAATAAATTCTTGAAAGATTGACGTAAGTTTATTAAGATAGCCTGCTTAGTTCCTGAGATATTTGTCCTCAAAGTCAAAACAGAGATTTTGGCAATGAACAAGAGTGATAAAGAACAACCCAGCAGATTTTTTACTTTTGCAACCATGAATCTCAACCGATTTGAATGAATCCTTTTCTAAATGAAAGGTTTGATAAATTCTTCAAAGATTGGTGCAATTTTTATTGAGATTCACAGTTTAGTTCTAGAGATATTTGTCTTCTACGTCGAAACAGATTTTGGCAAAGAACAAGAACGATTCCGTTGCATTTCATAATAGAGCAGATTTCTACAGCTGGGGCTAATGATACTTTAGTGTTGAAGTAAACCGAGTTTCTGTGTCACCTGTAAAGCCTCCAAGAGCCTTAGCAGTAACAGGAATCCGTTTTATTACGAAGTGTAGAATAATGAAAAAATCCCTCTTGTTCACTGCCAAAATCACTGTTTTGATTTTGAGAGCCAATATCTCAGGAACTAAGCAGAGTACATTAATGAATGAAGCAACGATTCCATCAAGCTTAAATGGGTTGCTAGATTAGCAAAGAGTTCTCCGTGCAAATGGGCTGCCTTTGGCTTGCGAAAACTCAATCCAAATGGAGGAATCTTGCCACTTCTAGAAAGTCGTTTTAATTGGAACGAAGTGAAAAGCAAAGTCAGCCCCATTTATAGTGAACTCTTGAAAGTGTATTAAGAATACTGGGATAATGTTATGTTTAAGAGACCTGCTGATGAGTCACTGCTGGCTAGAAGCCAGTTTCAACAGTAAGGATGTGAAGTTAGGACAGCCTAAGCGTATGTACAGGGTGTCCCTAAAAAATGACAACATTTCTTTTTGCTGCCATTTTCGCAAATTTTGACCAAATTGTCTGAAATTTGAAACATAAGTGCCAAAAAAGTGGGAATTTTATGTGTTAAAGTTTGGTGCATCAGGATTGACCCAATCCTGAGAAATTCAACAATATATAAAATTGAGGAATTTCAATTAAACGTAGAAACAGTATCAAAAATAAAAACTTTTCTGTTTGCTGTATCCTCTTTAATTTTTGTCGGAGTTGGATGAAATTTTGAATATATGCGCAGATATTTTGTAGGTCAAAAGTTCTGGCATTAATCAGTCAATATCGCTAGTACTTGGAAACTAAAGAAAATCAGCGTTTACTGCAGCAAAATGAAGAACGTGCAAACTCTGAGAACTAAGGAATATGAACACCATCCAGATGACCTCCGTTTAGTTAATACAGTGCTGCAACCGTTTCCCATAAGCATCATAAACATTTCTTAGCATATTTGGGGTGACAGACTGAATTATGCTTACAGGAGCTTCAATGCAGCTAAGGGGCGCGAAAATCAATGTTGTCGTTGTATTGTGAACGGGATTTTTTATGTCAAGAGTTGGGCTGGGTTCATGCGCCAACTTTTGATCTACAAATCAACCCGTTATTCTGCGCACATATTCAAAATTTCATCCAATTCCGACCAAAATTAAAGAAGATACAGCAAAAAGAAAAGTTTCCATTTTTGATGCTGTTTCTACATTTAATTGAAATTTCTCAATTTTATATATTGTTGAATTTCTCAGGACTGGGTGCACCAAATTTTAAGAAAAGAAAGAAAGAAAGAAAGAAATTTTTACTTCCCAGACAATGTACATACAGTACGTACAGACAGTATCACAATGAACTCTACAGTGCATATCTTAACGACAAGGGAAGAAGGACTGAGTTAGCTCAAGGCTATTTTATAACTCAGCCCTATCGGTTAGTAAAACGCGATAAATTTATGAGACTGACTGCCTCTTTAACACATAAAATTCCCACTTTTTTGGCACTTATGTTTCAAATTTCAGACAATTTGGTCAAAAATTGCGAAAATGGCAGCAAAAAGAAATGTTGTCATTTTTTTGGGACACCCTGTACTTTAATCCTAATCTGAATGAAAACGGAATCACCAAAGTAAGACACTTGTTAGGAGATCAGGGTTTATTTATGGATTACCAGGAAGTGATGGTTAAGCATCCAGCCTTGGCTATAGACAGGAAGCAGTGGAAGTAATTGTTGACGGCATTGCCCCGTACATGGCGAAACGAAATTTCAGATAACTGGAATGGGTTGCTGCAAGCTTACCAGGCATACAATCCTGAAATAAAGTATGCAACTAAGCTAAGCATTCAGCTGTATAAAAGGTACAAACTAGCCAAGATGTATGAAAGTCCTACAGCACAAAAACGATGGACGGATAAATATTGGGTTACAGAGGATTTATTTGAAAAAGCCTGTCTACGGGCACACCGTTTGTCACCTGATGTTAAATTGCCATGAATCAATACCGTGTGTTGCATAGGATTTCCAACGAAGCAGTATTTATCCTATAGAAGGATAGTCGACGATATGAACTGTAAACAGTGCCATTTGCAGAAAACTGATACAGTGGAGCACATGCTCCATTATTGCGCGGTAGCTAAAAAAGCTTGGAGAATATTAGAATCACTTATTCTTGAAATTGAACACCAGGAGGTAACATTTGATCTAATCTCAGCACTATTCGGACAAATTCATGACCTGTTTGTAAATGCAACAGTTTTGAATCTGCTAGGCATTTATACAAATGGTTTAAATACAGTTTAGCACGACAGGAAGTTAAAGATTTTCCGACATGACCTTCAGGCATTTTATAAAGGCAAGCTTGAAAACTGCACATTTGCCCAGCATAATGTTGAAGAAGGAAGATGCCTTTACCGCAATTTGGGACAAATACCTGCGTTTCTTTCTGATTCATCAGTGAGTAGGGAAACATAACACCGTTCTCTTAAAAGTTTCAAGTATCCAGATAAACTGCTCTATACAACATTTTGTGCAACAAGGATCCGAGCCCAGCTGCTGTGTGCTTACTAACCCATATGTCTTTCACTAACCCATTTCGAAATAAAACTTTGTTCGTAAAAAAATTGTTTCAGAGCTTGAAAAGCCCTAGTTCGGTCAGTGCCAACCAGGGCGAACAAATCTTTAAAAATTAGCTTTCAGAAACCATTTAGAAGACATTCTGAGGATAAAATTAACACCTCTGGAAACTGATTTTTAGTTAAACCATGGCGGGCCCAAATTTCAGGCCCGGCCGGGCTCAAAGCTCCGCCCGACCTGGGCCCGCCCTTTGCAAGTCTCTACCATGTATTATATACAACAGCAAATCGAACTCGTAATCAACAGAGCTAGAAAGCTGACCTCTTCAGGGATTAAAGCCCATATACAGTATGGACAAAAAATATCCTTCTCCTTTTTCCAACTTTACTCCAACGATTCCCTCTCGGTGATTTTATCGATTTGGCTCAAATTTGCAGGATTAATTCACAAGATAACTGAGTAATACTGTGCAAGTTTGCTGCCTATTCCGACACGCTCAGGTTTTATGAGCCAAAAACTAAGAATCACCGGTTTTCCGAAGTGACAATTTTGTCATGTTTTTAATTCTCCATTTTTATGGGTCTCCAGTCAGTATGTTGTACCCAACGGCAATACTAATCGTTCCTGCAACTTTCAGACACATACGATTTGAATTAAGGACAAATTGCAATTTCCGCGGACCACAGTGAGTCTTAGTTTTGGCTGATGAAACTTGAGCGAGCGGACTTTAAAACCTGAAAAAGACGGTCGAGTACGAGTTACTGTTGTTTGCGTATACGCAATACGCATATGCAAAAATATGTATTTTTATCAGAATGCGTATACGCATACGCAAACGGAATTTTTGATATTAAACAACAGTAGTACGAGTTGTCAATATTTCAAATTAAGTTACAAAATTTTACTGTATTTACAGTATGCAGCAAGACGTACACTCTAAGCATCCACATTCACAACGTAAACAACAACACCAATCACAAAGGAAAACAAGCTCACATCTGTTTACACAATCTACTTATACCGGACACTACTAATACTGTCTTCTTTTCACACAACTCTCATGTCTACCGTATCGCTTAGACATCTATACACACAGATACAGTAGTAGAAGTATCAGGTAGAACGGAGCTCAGCTCTTCAGGGACGGCAGTGGGGGCGGCGCTTGCGTTTTCACACCACTCCTCCATTTTACAGTAACCAATGACTTAGCAGTACAGTGGAGTGGCAGAGAGTCAGCCGCTCAGTCCGGGCATGGTGTGAAGCACTTCGTCCAACAGCTGCAGCGCTCGATTCAGCTGAATTTCTATCCAGCAGGGCGTCTCTTTAATGTTGCTGCGAGGATAGTCCGGTCCCCAGCCCTTCACGAACGAAATCCGCAACACACACAGCCGGCGCAGGTCGTCCACCCCCAGACCCGCCGCTTGCGCCAGAGCTGAAAGACTTCACTTGCACAGTACTTACCGTATAGCGCTGTTTATAGTACCCGGGTACTACATATACTGTATATGGCACTTAGGGTTTTGCGAAAATAAAATTGAATCCATTTATAGTACTCGGGTACTATATAATATATACCACCTACGAAATCTGCTCTTTAACAAACTAACAATAGTATGTGAAGTTCTTTGCTCAAATTATCGATTTGATGTAAAAAATAGGTAATGTACATACATCAGAACCTATAATCTATAATTGCATTATCTAGTGTTTTTATTCATACAAACAAGGTTTACCACCAAAAATACTGTATTTTTCGCACGTTTTGTATTTATAACAGCTCATTTCAGAATATAAATCTGTCTCCATTTATAGTACCCCAGGTACTATAAATGGCACTAAGTGCCGTTCATAGTACCCCGGGTACTATAAATAGGGGGGGGGTACTATAAATAGCACTATACGGTAACGCCTTTATGCTACCGACACCATATATGGCGATATACGTTCGGCGACTGTGGTGGTACCATATATGGCACCGGTACCCATGACCATGGGTAAGGGCACCATACATGGTACAAAATCTGAACAGAGCGGTACCATGGTACCGGTACCGGTACCAATGCGAAGGCAGGGGTAGAGTGGTGCCATGGTACCACCACAGGCCCCGAACTTGGGGGTGCCATATATGGTACCGGTACCTCATACGGTGTCGGTACCATAAACGCGTTAAGTGCCTGACTGTTACAGACCCTTCTAAAATCGTCAGTTTGATCTTGTTTGCTGCAACTTTTGCCTTCTTCAATTAGTTGGGCTGAAAGTTTAACACAACATGCACACAAGCTCAGAACTTATACGCTCAAAGTTTTGGCCGAGTCCTTCAGTTCAACCCCAGTTACCCCTGTCAGCCGTCAAAGTGAACGTGCAAGAGGATAACTAGTGATTGAACTGACAGACGTGGTCAAAACTTTGAGAGTAAAAATTCTGAGCTTGTGTGCATGTTGTGTTAAAGTTTCAGCCCAACTGATTGAAGACGACTAACGTTACAGCAAGAAAGACCACCGTTGCAACGTTACCGCCTCCGGGACAGCTCAGTATACCCTACGGGGCCAATGCTGAGTGGACTATAAACAGTCCCAGGTGCAACGGGGCCAGTCCCAAAATGGTAACGCCCCATTCCGGGCACGTAGCCTTGTTCCTGTTGGCTACGTGGTTGTTGGCCTCCGACTCATGCTTGGACTGTCGGCACTAAACCGTCCCGGATGTCAATTGGGACTTTGCCCATCTGCCACTGATGATGCCTAGAGCTGATGGTTTAATGTGCAGCCGGGCCACCCATATCTCGACTGTGCGACAGATGGACCCAGTGGTGCAGAAGGGTCGGTCGCCCGACTTTTCCGGCTTGAAGAAGTGGCCGTCTATTGTTCCCGGCAACAACAAACAAACAAACAAAGCAAGAAAGACCAAATCAGCGATAGACAGAATAAAAGGAACAGTCTGTATCAGAACAAGCCATTTGTCCAAGTAAGGGTGGGTGGGAGAAAGGAATGTCTTACAGTAATTGGTTTGCATGTTGCTGTTCTGCACGAACCCAGCCACGGCTGCTGCCTGAGCGGCGGCGGCGGCTTGTGCGCAAATCGCCTGCTGCTTCATCTGATGGTAGGTCTGTCTCAGGTCGAACACCTGCAAATCAATCACTACTATACTGGCATTTCGCCACTTTTAAAAATACAGGGTAGCGCATTTATTTATCCCTAGTGGTTTCAGCTTCCTGTAACTTTCGTCAATGTTTCGCTCAAATTTTAACACTATGTACAAATCAATTTCAACTTTGTGAAATCGGAGGTTAGGTGCACGTTGGGTTAAATTTTTTTGCGAAATTGATTGACGACCAATAAACTAATACGTCAGGTCAGGCACTTAACGCATTTATGGTACTGACACCATATATTATTGTACCGGTACCTAAGGTAGCGGCAACATACCGTCACCATATATTGTACCCCTACCCATGGCAATGGGTGCCGGTACCATATATGGTACGAAATTTGAACTGAGTGGTACCATATGGCACCGGTACCGCTACCAACGCAAAGGTAGGGGTACCATACCATATGGTGACGGTACTATATATGGTGTCGGTACCATAAACGGCGTTAAGTGCCTGACTGTTATAGCAAGACGAAACCTAGCAAGCAAGAGAAATGCGCCACCCAGTATAAGTTGCATCTGTGAAAAATTAGCGGCGATAAAAAGAAAACAAAATTGCACAACTGAACCTTGATATTGGCATCAGAGTAGATCTTGTGCACGGCATCACCGGGCTGTCTGCCAGCCTCTCTGTCCAGATAGTAGCTCTGCACGAACACCGACACCCCTTCCTTGCATAGACAGTGCAGCCAAACGTCCCCCTCTCCCTTCAGGTCCAGACGCACCCCTTGGCCTATGTGCTGTCTGCAAAAACAGACACCATTGCTCCACTAACCATTCAAAATCAGCCTTGGTCCTTTTAACCTTCCGCCTCTCTCTTGTTTGTGTTGGTGAGACTAAATCGCAGAAAAAGAACTGACCTAGCCTTCTCGCTGGCCTCTGTGCGATGCACATTGGAGGGCGCACCCAAGCAGAACCGACTCATGCTGGAGGGGTCGACTCCCCCATCCACGAAGATCGAGGGGTACTGGTACTTGGCTTTGAAGATCTCCCCCACCTGCGTGTCTAGCTCGTAGTAGGTTATCGTGCACCAATTTTCCGGTACTAAACAAAAACGGCTTACAGTTCGTTTTCCTTCATACATTTTGTTTGTCTGCTAAATAAATGCTGAGAGCACGGTGGCCGATTCCACTAAAAAGGCGAGAAAGTCGCACTTATATCCCTTTCTTGGAACTGACTTCGATTCTTGATCAGCTGAGTCGGCCATGGTTTCCGTTTTGCAAATTCTCCTTTAGCGTCCGAAAACGGCGCAAAAGAGACGAACTCGGCAAAAGTCAAACCTGGCCCACTCAGATGATCAAAAGCAAAGGTTCCGAAAATAAGCGGATGCAAATAAATGGTTAGCAATTGTTCCCATTTGACTGCATTACAAAACTGTCTTAGTGCATGTCCCATTAAGTACCTACATCATAGAGATTAAAAAAGCAACTAACGTGGTTGCACAGAGAGAGGTCGGTCCATTTCCAGCTGCGAGACCCTCTGCTGCTGATCGTAGAGTTGCTTTAGCACCTGCGGGTTGGTTCCTGCCGCCGCCGCCAATGCGTTCCAGTCATTCGGGTGTTGCTGTTGGGCCGATCCGTAATGACCTTGTGACGACATGCCCATGCCTGACACAAACCATACATGGGGTCGGTTTTGCCGCACCGGCAAGGGCCGGACACATCAAATGGACAAGAAAAGAGGCAATTACCAGTTTGCTGAAAGTGAGGGGCTTGTCCAGGAGAGAGTTGGTTGGCTCCGTTCTGTTGCCACTGCGAAGAGTGGGGCAGTCCGCTACTAGCGGGGGCGGCATCGTTTGATACTGAATAAGAAGGCAGCAATACATAGTTGCTCACTGACTCAGCAGCGCACAGCTCAGATTCAAAGTACCTCTGCGTCCGTGGGCGATGTTCTGCGAGGGAACGGCGTCGGTCGAGCGCTCGCTGCCGGCGCTCGGACTCAGCGCCCCTGGCGCGGCCGCCGACGCTCCGCCCAGATCCGGCGCTCCGCCTAGTGCCGACGTCGGCGACGCCGACGATCCGTCGCTCGGCTTGCCCAGCGAAGGACTGGTGGCGTCGATCTTTAGGTTGGACAGATCTGAAAGCAAACACTTACACAATCAACCAACCAACTGATTTGGGCCAACAACATATGCTCGTTTGGACTGTCAGGAATGTGTGTTCGCATGGCACTCATACATGGGCCGGGGGGGGGTAAGGGGGGGTATACCCCTCCCCCTCGGTCGGCCATACCCCCCTCGGCCGGCCATACCCCCCTCCCCCCTCTCGGAGGGAGGAAATTTTCGCTTATTTAAGGCAAAATAGGCGATTTTTTTGGCCTTTTTTCGGGGTGGGGACCCCCCCCCCCCGAGGTCTCAACCCCCCCACCCCCCCTCCGGATTTTTCCGGCCCATGTATGATGGACCGGGAGGTAAGGGGTTTACTCTCTCCCCTCAAAGGTCAATACCCCCTCCACCGGCTATTACAGATGTTCCATGGAAATTTTCCAAGGGGGTCGGAAAGAATGGGAGAAAAAGAAAACTATTCAACCGAAAGTACCGAAATTTTCAAAATCAGTGAAATAATTTTGTGCAAGTGGCATAATAGTGTAAAATTAGTTATAAATGGGAGATACTTATTAAAAAACGCCCTAATCGACCAGAAAACGCATTTGATCAAGTTTGGCTACTGATGTCGCAGTAACTCAGTCATTCCTAGTGTTGTTGAGGCTCTTTTTTTAAAAAAAGGCTTTTTTTAAAAAAAAGCTTCATTTGAAGGCCCATTTCGAAAATTTTTTATTTTATTCACAGTATAGAAAATTTGGGGGAAAATCTTTGAATTTAGCCTCAGATATACATTAGCAGTGCAGTTCATGACTATTCTAAGCCTAAAAATAGGTTTTGGAGGGCAGCAGCCACTCTGTGAGCAATGCTGCAGGTAGAATGTCGACTCTCAGGCTGTAACACTATGTTTGAACCAAAGTATCAGCTTTTGTATTTAAAGTTGCTTCTGATGCATCCTTGCATCTCCTACAAGCTATATTTCATGCAAGGAAAAAATTTTGAAAAAAAAATTTCGAAATGAAAAATTTTCATAAAAAAGCTTTTTTTGGCTTTCAAACAAATTTTTTTTACAACTCTAGTCATTCCCAACCGTGATGTTCAGGTTTTGTCAGGAATGCTAATGAACTCCAGATAAAACAGGCAATTACAGTTGTAGAGGAAGCTCTAATTTCCGTAAAGTCAAGAGAAAGCAAGATTTGGTATTTCTGACATTTTTACAGTGAAAAAATACTATGGAAAATTTCTGAACACTTTCCAGAAAGTTTCCAGCAGATATTTTCCCGGAAAAGGAACATCTCTAGGGCCATCCCCCTCCTCATGTGTCGTCGACCCGCTCGGAAGGAAAAATTTCGCTTTTTAAGGCAAAATAGGAGATTTTTATACTTTTTGGGACACCCTCTGTGACCTCCAGACCACCTCCGGATTTTTCCGGCCCATGTACGCTGGTATATAACTAAAAGTATACATATAACAGGTGATACACCTTCAAGGGATGGTTTGGTTCTGACGCCGATCTGGAGGCCTAAGGTCAAACTCAAGGGGAGGGGACGGGTATGGCACCAAATAGCGCTAAAAACGCTGTTCTAAATAGGGGGTGCGTATCACAAGAAAACTTCAGAATGATCTTTCCCTCGCTTCACACTTTCAAACCAGCAAACATTATTCTATTGTCACGAGGCCCCTCTAGACTACAAAAACACCTCGGCCCGACCAGACTGACAGACAGACAGCAATAATGAAAAAGCGGCCAGCCATAACCGGACAGCCAGGCAACCGTTTGGAATCTGTTACGTTTTGAAAAGGCAAAAACAGCTGGGCGCTGCGCTCAAAAAAAGAACAAACAATTTTTTGTAGACAAACCGATATTTCCGATTCCAGGTGAGACCACGCGCTCGTAGTGGTAGGGGTTGACGCAGACCAGGTCGGCCTTCAGGTCGAACGCGAACTGACAGCGCATCGTGTGCTTCAACTCGTTCTTGTGCAGGTCCGGCCAGCGCCAGATTCGGGCGTAGACCACGTGTGGGAACCCCTTCCGACCAGCCACCTCAACCTCTACTGTAGTATACACTGCTCACTCAACTAACACTCCAGCAGACTTTTGCTGTAGCCACCGTAAAACTCAACCGAGTTGAATGAGTCTTTTTTGAATGAAAGATAGGAAAATTCTTGAAAGATTGGTAAATCTTCATTAAGACACTCTGCTTAGTTCGTGAGATATTCGCCCTCAAAGTCATAACAAGGAGTTTGGCAGGGCACAAGAGGAATTCCGTTGCATTTCATAACAAAACAGATTCTTACTTCTGAGGGCTAACGCTTTACTGGTGACCCTCAGACTTGGTTACATCAACAGCAAATTCTGGTTAGCCATCAGCGGTAGGTAACTGTTTTATGAAGAAGTGCAACAGAATAATCAAAGTGGCTCATGTTCAGTGTCAAAATCACTATTTTGATTTTTAGAGCAAATAGTAAGCAGAGTATCGTAATAAAAAGTTCACCAATCTTTCAAGAATTTGTCCGTCTTTCATTCAAAAAAAGACTCATTCAAATCGGTTGAGATACAGCGAAAAATCTGCTGGGTTTTTAAAGGTTTGGGTCACTTTGCCACGAGTCAGTTCGCCCTAAGCTTATTTGCTTAGCCGGTTCGCCGCTGGTAAAAATTATTGAATTGTGTTTTGTTTCATTTATTATACATTTATACATTTATACATGTTTCGCTTTGCTCCGATAACAATCAATCATAATTGAAGCGTCACACGCACTGTGCGCGTCATAACAGACTGACAATTCCATATCGATAGAATACAAAAACCTTTAGCACGTCCTACTTCAATAATGCCGGTTGGCTCGGCAGCACTATTTCTTCTTGCGTACTGTTTGTTGTCTGTCTTTGTGCTATGCAATCGTCATTTAGCCTATTCTGATTAAATACCGATCGATCGACCCAAAAATTTGGTTCCGGTCATTCTATACATAAGCTGATATAATTGTACAAAAACTTTTTTCCTTGCGGCCTGGCTCGCGGAGAAATAGTCTCGCGGCGAACAGACCCGCGGCAAACCGGTCGCGGCGACGAAGTGGGTGTCTCCCGTTCTTAATCCCTCTTGTTCATTGCTTGACTTTGAGCACAAATATCTCAGGAAGTAAGCAAAGTATCTTGATGACGATTTCAGCAATCTTTCAAGAAGTTAATGTGTGTTAAAGTTTGTTGCGCCACGCTTTACAAATGACCTGAGATTTAGACAATATTCGATAAACTGCGGGGTATTTTCGCTAAAATACCATGCATTGCGCTTAAAACAGTCTAGAGAAACCAACGATTCTCCTGAATATCAGTTTTTCTGCTCTGCACAATAGAAACATTATTTATTCTATATATAACAAAATTCTCTATTTTCTCAAGTCTAAATCAGTTGCAATGCATTGCAGCAAATTTTAACACATAAAATACGCCGTAGTTTAGCAAACATTCTGCAAATTTCAGTTATCCATGAATTTCTCAGGATTGGGTGAAGTCTAGTACACCAAACTTTAACACACAAAAAATCCCTTATTTTGGCAATTATGTTCCAACTTTCAGCCAAGTGCTCAAGGTTTGAGAAAATAAAAGCAAAAAGAAATGTTTAAATCTTATAGACTAATACAGGTCAGAAACGCCGTTTATGGTACCGACACTATATGGAACCTCTACCCATGGCCATGGGTACCGGTACCACATATGGTACCATACATGTAACAGGTGGGTCTGGGCGTCTGCCCCCCACCCGACTTAGGCCAGACCCCCCCCGGATGGGGACCCCCCCCCCCCCGAGACGATTTCACCGACCCCCCCTCCGATTTTTCTGGTAAGTAAATTTTCGAGCAAATTTTTGCAATTTTTTGCACTTTCACACACAAAAATTGCCAAAATCGCCTGCAAAACAGCACTTTTAGCTGTATTTCAGCCCAAATTAGCGATTTTTAGGCAAAAAATTGCGATTTTTCTCGATTTTTGAGCGTTTTTTAGTGCCCACCCCCCTCCCCCAAAATTTTGGCTCAGCCCCCCCCCGGCCGGCGCCAGACCCCCCAACCCCCCTCCCCCCATCGGCGGATGACCTGTTACATGCATGTATGGTACGAAATCTGAACAGAGTGGTACATATATGGTACCGGTACCGATACCAATGCGAAGGTAGGGGTACCATATATGGTACCACCACAGTGGCCGAATGTGGGGGTACCATAGTACCGGTACCTTATGGCATCACCACCCTCTGTACCGGTACCATATATGGTGTCGGTACCATAAATGGCGTTAAGTGCCTGACTGTAACAGGTTAGAGAGACAGAGAATGTATGTTTGGGAGACAAAAACACCTGCAGTCTGCCGTCCAGGGTTCTCTGAATGGTAACGCATTTGGTGTGCACTTTTCCGTTGGAGGTGACGGCCTGGATGAGAGCGTCCAGTTCGTCTCTCTTGTCTTTCAGCTTCTTGATGAGACTTTCGATCGCCTTTCTACTGAACTCCTCCTCCCTTCCCTGCAAGAAAGCTCAGCTTCTGTATTAGTAGTGCGATTGATTCTGGGTGAAAAAGCGCTAAAACCTGCCATAAATCGTGCGTTGCTAGTCGTAAGCGGCCGGCGGTAATTGCCTGGCCGGTGCCGTGCAAAAAATCTCTGCTTATAACAATAAAATCAGCATACGCATTGCACGTACACCGCCGCACCTTACTAGGCTAGCTATGCTCAAGTATCTATATAATATTCTCAGCATTATTATAGGAGCAAAATGACGAAAAGACTGACACATAAAGAATCAAACAAACAAAATGAAATATAAACAGACAGACATAAGCGGGCACAGTTGGTGTAGTGGTTTAGGCCGCAAAGCCACTGTGCGCTCATCCTCTCAGCGCGGCAAGTTTCTTGCCGCAAAGAGTTGGTGGTCGGCCCAAAGCTCCACCCAGGCCACCGAAAGCTGGTGACAGCTAGTAGGTAAATGGGAACCGACTGGATCTGCCGTTGCAACGAAGCCGCTCCGCAAGCATGCCGCGTTGCAGAAGATCTACGATGTCAGAAGCTGTCTGAGAAACCAACTATTCTGGGAGCCCTCTGGCATATGGGGCACCGGCGGGAGCTGTCAGAATCATGGAATCAACACGCCGGCCGCCCTCTTGCTTGATGACCGGCACCCAGCAGCATGACTAGAAGTGGCTGGCAGTGAAAGAAGAGCAACGTCCGAGATGACGAATCACGGGGGTAGCGAAATGGACCTAGATTCTAATCGTAGGCCGCAAGACCCCCTCAAATCGGATCGGAGACAAACAAAACAGACAGACCAAGAAATAGATAAAACAAACACACAAACAACAAACAGATTAACCCGTTCTATAACAATTAAAAATGGTTTTGCGGACCATTCCACTAATCCTCAGCTCACCAACTATTCAGTGGTCTTACCGTGTGGTAGCACATCAAACAGTGCACAATATTAGCGCAGGCATCAGAGGAGGTGGGTGTGCTGTGTTGGGAGTGGATGGGTTGCATGGGCGCCGGACCCAGCCCGAACGTAGCATTCTGCGTGTGTCCCAAAGCCGCCTCAGTTAGCGTTGGCTCAGAGGTTCCAAACGAGGCTGCCATGTGAGAGTGAGCTACCATAGTATGCGGTCCGACCATCTGCGGGGGTTTGGCGTCGAACACCCCTCCGCTGTCCACCCCCGACACCACTGGAATGCCGGTATAGCCGGCTGCGGTGGAAACGCAAGCGCTGGTCACCTATAAAAAGCCCCCTTTATTTTGCTTCTTGAGAGACAAGCTGGCTTTAATCAGATAAGAGTGTGAAGTACGAAAAAAAGAGACAGGAACTGAATTTGCAGTTACTATCTGGAATGTGACAGGTCAGCTTAAATAAACTGTTTTAAGCGCTAACCGAGAAAATAAACCGATAGAAAATTTGAAAGTCTACCGATTTTAAAGATTTTAAATTTAGATTTTCGTAAAATTTATACTTCTGAAAAGCACAAGTGGCTCTACAGCCGGAATTTGGCTACAGTTCAATTTTAGCTTTTTACATAAATTCAAGCTCACTTAGTGACCCGTTCTTGTTTTTATGTAGGAGAAAGTATCCATGCAATTTATAGATCAAGACCAAAAAACCAAAAACCAGTCAGGGAAACAAAGAAGTAGTAATATTAATGAATTATTTCAAAATAGCAAGTATACATGGTGTGCCATTTATCCATCCGGGATTTCGTCTTGCTGTAAGTTTTGTGTTCATCAATCAATTTGGCTGAAATTTTAACACAACACGCACATACCTTCAGAATTTTCATTCTCCAAGTTCAAACCAAGTCTTTCACTTCAACCACCGGATATGCACTTCCATGTCTCCGCGTGACTTTGGTCACGTGGATGTGCCTAAGTAGTGGTTGAAGGGACAGACCTGGCTGAAACTTTGAGAATGAAAATTCCGAAGGTATGTGCATGTTGTGCTAAGATTTCAGCCAAATCGATTGACCAGCACAGAACTTACAACAGCTCAAAACCCGGGATGGCTAAATGGCCCACTTGTTTCCACGACTCAATTACCTCCACATTTAGATAGCCTTGAGTGCCGGCCTGACTGACAGTATGCAAATTCTGCGGCTGCACCGACATAGCGGTGGGCGGGGGTCCCCCAGCAGTTGCTGACGTCACTTGCATCATGGTTTGATCGTAATAGCAGCTGGGCCTGCAAAAAAGCAGGGCCTTCTGGTTGTGCCTAATCGTTTTGACTAAGCCTTATCAAGGAGTGAGTGAGTGAGTGGAGAGCATACCAGGAGTAGTAATGTCTGTTGTGGTGCGAGGACCAGTATAAATGCCGATGGGAGGACATATCTTGCCAATATCGTACGCACGTGCGCAATGCGCCAAAAGATGGCCGAGCGGTTTTTTAGCTGCGGCAGGCTAGCGGCCAGACAAAACAAGCCTAATGATTAAGCCCAGGCGGGGCAACCTGAATAATAGCATCAAGCTCACCACCATAACCGTACTATTAGCATTAAGAGCAGCTACAATCAGGTAGGAAGCCACGCCTCGGGCCTTTGGCACCGCACTGCACGTACTAACTAACAGCTCATCAGCTTAATTATTACTAGCTTCTTACTCTCCTTCACACCATTATGTCCATGTGATGCTTATACGTCAGCAGGCACGTGTGGGAGGGACAAGTGTAACCTGCACACTCCACACTATTACGAGTAGAAATGGGCAAAGCCGTTGGCCTCTTCAGCAGACTTTTGCATTCTTTAAGAAATTTCAGATACTAAAATCTCCAAAGAAGCCCATACTACCGCACTTTTTGGGTATAAAATGACAAAAAAGATAAAAATTACCTAAACATCAATCAAAAGGCAAAATCGGATTACCGAAAGGTACCATACAGACCAAACGCTTCGTTCTCACTCAGTCCGTCCTATATCGACTTAGTTCAATTAATTTTTCATCGTTTATTAATTAGTGAAACCATTGCGCGCATACTGAGAAAGTTAAGCACAAAAATTTGGCGATAGACTATTGATTGTGGTGTGGTGGATCAGGTGAAGAGACAAAAGAAGTAAAAAGATGAAAAGACAGAGGATGCGAAAGAAAATGAGCAGAAAGAGGAATCTGAAAGAGAAAGCGGAAGAAGAGCGATGACGAAGGGAGAAATGATGAGGAAAAGAAAGAGCAGCATGATGAGAAGTAAGAGGATGAAGAGGAGAATATCTGATAGTGTTGTTAGGCTCGTTTTATGAAAAAAGCTTTTTAAGGCTCATCTCGAAAAATCTTTATTTTATTCAAAGTATGGTACATTTTTTGGGGGAATCGCTGGATTTAGCCTCAGATATACATTAGCAGTGCAGTTCTATCATTTTCATGCCTATTCTAAGCCTAAGGATAGGGTTTGAAGGGTAGCAGCCACTCTGTGAGCAATGCTGCAGGTAGAATATCCACTCTCAGACTCTAACACTATCTTTGAAGTAAAGTATCAGCTTTTGTATTTAAAGTGGCTTTTGATGCATCCTTGCATCTCTAAATTTCATGCCTGGAAAAATTTTAGAAAAAAACTTCGAAATGAAAAATTTTCATAAAAGAGTTCCTTTTGGCCTTCTATCGTTTTATCGATTAGCATAAGAGAGGCAAAAGTAAAAGCACAGAGAAGAAAGAAAATGAGGGAGCAAGGTGGGAGAACAGGACAAATTGCTGGACAGAGCGTCATGAAAAGAATAACAGGATGTGATGTGATGAGAGTGATGGATAAAAGATTGTGATTGTTTAGGTTGTTTTCCATATCCAGTTCCTGTGTTTGTTTGTGTTGTGTGGTTGCCTCATAAACTTCGTTTCACAACATAGAAGACTCTAGGAAGTTCTGGAACAATAACGCAATAGTACATCATAGATGCCTATACATACAATACAATGCATGGAAAGTTCTAGAAGACCACGCCCACCAACCAATAGGAGGGGAGGCACAGAATATTCTAGAATGAATAAAGGCAGGCCAATACCCTCTGTCCAGAATATTCTAGAATCCCAAGCTGACAATAACAATCAGGCCATGCCTAGACTCCTGCAGTAAAGTGACGTCATATGACGCCATCTAACATCAAGCAATTCTTTACCTACGGCCAAATAGCACTTCATGCCTAGACTCCTGCAGTAAAGTGACGTCATATGACGCCATCTAACATCAAGCAATTTATTACCTACGGCTAAATAGCACTTAGGAGGAGCTAAAAACAAGCAAAAAAAACAAAAAAACTGATGTTCTCAACGATCAGAGGCTGTCTCAGATACGTAATTAGCAAATACGTTTCTACCTAAAGCATAAATACACGCAATAGTGCGCAGAAATGGTGTTCGGTTTACTATAAATTCAACAAAAGTTCCGATGAATTCCGAGACCTTTGACTTCGGAATGGCAATCGGAATTCCGGTCGGTCCCTACATCCTTGGTGCAAGGAAGGTTGAATTACAGGATTCCCTAAATCTAATCGGAGTGAAGAAGACCATTTATGAACGAACAGAACAGTGTAGTTATTTGGGCTCTTTGTAGTTTAAAACAATCTTTGGAACGTACTGAACCGAAATAATAACAGCTCTATAGCTCCTCTTTAAAGTTATACTGAACGAAAAGGCAAATTTACACGCAAATGTTGAATTATTCAGAGAGAACGTTTCAGAGAATAGTGACACCTGGTTAAGCGATCACTATTCTCTGCACCCGAACTGAACTAATACGTAATCGGAACCTAAAGACAATGCTACCCTCCTCAAAATTTAGCTACTTATCTTCTAGAACATCCTGTACTTGGTTTTCGAATGTCGTGGCAACTAGCAATAGATAAGGATGAAAGTTTGGAAAGCATCCGACTTTGGCACAACACTCAATCAATACAGATCGGTGCGGGCAGAAGAAACAGAATGTGACCGACTACCATTCGGTGTCTCCTCTAAGCAGTGCATTTAGAGCAAGCAAACAAACAAACGCACTTTTGCACTTAGTAGGCGCCTAATTGTATAATCACCAAGCAGCGTGATAAATGAATAGAAGAATTAAACAAAGCCATCTCTGACTACAGAACAGGTGCCGACACTACCGTAGCTCCACTTCCCACCACCACAGTCGGACAACTCTCACTCACTTTCTTTGCCAATTCAACTCCCTGGACTAGGTTAACAACTCTTGCAAGTCATTTACTTGGCTAATGAAAATGGATGCATCTACAGTATAAATAACAACAGAGGCATTAAGACAAACAAATTCTCAGTTCGATTTTCAGATACTAAAGTCAAAACGAAAATAACAAACATCTGCTTAGGTATTTCTAATCTAGTAAAATACTGTAGCTATCTAGATACATTTGTACTGCTGTATACGAACCGTGTGACTAAACACACTTCTCACAAAATTTATCTAAACTCAGGATACTTCAAATTTATGCAGTCGAAATCAACCGGTATGCAAAAAGTTGCCTAAAGGGCTTAGGCCCTCAGACAGTTTAGGTGAATAATAACAACACACGGCATTCGACAAAATCCTATTGATTTCTATTACTTTCCGTTTACGTCAGTTCTCAAATTTTCAAGATTTACTAACAAGATAACTGACTGAGCACATATTTTTCAAGTATGAGGCAAAAATTCTAGCTGGTGCTGGTTTGGTGAGTCCTAGTTGACCACTCTGATTAAGACTTTTAGCATATAAATACCAAACTAGCACAAGATATACCAGATCTCCTGTTAATAAATTCTGAAAATTTAAGCCAAATCGATAAGGAACTGACGGAGAAGGAAACATTTGAATGAAGGCCAAAAATCGATGGCACATTTTTGTCCAATGATGCTACAGACACCATAATGCGGTCCAGTACCGTACCGATGACCTTTAACCCGTTACCATATCGGTATAGTAATCTGTTATTAGTTTCCTGACTGTACAGCAAGTTTAAATGAGTCAAATCAATCTCAGTCAAAAAGCGCTAATTCTAAGCCTAAATCCGCTGTACCAAAACACAAAGCAACAATTTGAGAGAACACCGGCTAGTAGTCTTAGATGACTCAAGCTGGCCTTACATACATGTATCTTCTTATGATGCTAATGCGTTCCGTTTTGTGCAGCACAAAAAATCAGCGCCAGTACTGATAAAAAGCCGCTGCGATTAGATGGTCTACCGGCGCCCAGCTATGCACCTGCAATACCTTCACGTCCGCTAATAACCCGATCGCTCCTATAATGGGCAGCAGTCCAGAGAGGGATGTAGCAGCCACAATTTCGTGAGACCAAATTAGAGACAAAAGACGGAAGTTTTAATAAAATCCGTTAAACAACTTGCCCGCTTATATACTACACGGTGCCAAACAACGACAGTAGGCCCTCTCTAGAGCAAATTAAACATGATAGGAAATTATATTTATTTTATTATAAAGCGCTAAATATATAAGATTAAGCAGTAAAGTTTGTGAATTAAAACTAGAGACCTGTACGGACCGATTGTTTGGCGACCCGGATTTTCAACTTTCAGGATGGGCCGGGCTCGGCCCGGGGGTGTTATTAGGCCCAGGGCCGCTGACAGTTGGTGTAGTGGTTTAGGCCGCAAAGCCCCACCCAGGCCACTGAAAGCTGGTGACAGCGAGTAGGTACAGCGTTCGTGCGGTTTTTGCATAGCAAAATTCCCTGACGTTTCGCCGACTTTTTTTTATTTATATATTTTGTCGCCCAAGCAAGACAACATGTTAGTACAACGTAAATGAACAGCGCAGAAAGAGTGTTAGTGGGCAACAGGTGCACAATGTCTAAAAAGAACGGTGCACCTTTTACTGGAACAGGAGGAAGCCCGAAAGATCCATTTTCTTTAGTTTCTCCGTGAAAATCGTCAAATTTCTAGATTCTACAATATCGTTAGGTAAGGAATTCCAGATGTGTATCACCCTCATGGAGAAAAAATGTTTTCGACAGTCCAATTTTTTTCACAAAAAAGGAAGAGACAGTTTCTGAGAGTGGCCCCGTGTAGAGCAAAGGAGAGGTTTCTGGAAAAAGTCGTCAAAAGACAGATCGATCAAGCCATAAACTATTTTGTAAACGAATTGCAAATCAACCACGAGTCTGCGGTACTCGAGTGTTTCAAGGGTCTTTTCCATGGCCAAAGTCAAAATTCCCTGATCAACCAGGATGAGGAAACTCCGACCCCATACATATAACAGCTCATCCACCAAAGGGGCAGGGGGTTGGGAGCCCTGGCGCCGGCCCGGGGGGGGGGTCTGGGCCGAAATTTTGAGAGGGGGTGGGCAATGAAAACGCTTAAAAATCGAAAAAATCGCAATTTTTGGGATAAAGATCGTCAAAACTCGCTAATTTGGGCTGAAATGCAACTAAGTGCTGTTTCACAGTCGATTTTGGCAATTTGTGTGTCTGAAATTGCAAAATTTGCTCAAAAATTAACTTCTCAGAAAAATCGAAGGGGGGGGTCCGAAAAATCGTATCGGGGGGTCCCATCCGGGAGGTCTGGCCTAAGTCGGGGGGGGGGCAGACCCCCTCTTACATGTATGCCGACCAGGGTGAGGAAACTCCGACCAGTGTAAGAAAATTTTGAAATTCTCAAGAAATATAAAAGCTACATCCGTGAAATCACACCCGCTTATAAAACCAATATAGTGCAAGTTTGTATGCAGAAGTTTCAAAACCCTCAGTATTTTTCATTTTCAAGACTTCTCAAAAAGCTCCATTGAGGTGTTGCTGGTTTTGAAACTTCTGCATAAAAGTGCACTATATTGGGTCTATAAGCGGCCATGATTTCACCAGAATAGCTTTTGTATTTCTTGAGTAAGAGCCGTTTTTACGAGACCATTTTATGATATTTACATATTCGTTTAAATTTCCCGCCAAATTTTGAACTTTCGCGCTAAAACGCTAATACAGGTAGCCGGACTAATTGGGCACCTACCCTCCAAATTTGGTTCAAATTCGTTGAGGATTGAAAACTGAGTGATATTAGTGAACCCGAAAAAGAGGAGAGGACATTTTTGTGCACTAATGAATGTTGCCACTAGCCCAGGAAAATTCCAGTACCACAAACGGCGTTAAGTGCTTGGATGTGGCCATGCGGCGGATAAATAGAGAGTGCGCGAATGGCACGTAGCTTATAGTATGGAAAATGAGCAGAGACACCCAATCCATCAAGCAGCATAAATATACCTACTACTCGTAGTCATTCAGGGCGCGAGGAGATGTCTCAATTCAACAACTGAGAGACAGAACAACTGAGTAAGAACAGTTTGTTTAGGATACGCCTGTACGACAAAATAAAAGAAATAGGCCCTAAATGAACAGGACAGCAGAGAGAATTGACTAACTAACCTTTCTGTTTCTTTTTTTATTTAGAAGAAGAAATGCTTTTCACAGAAGAATTGAACCGGTTCGCTCTCTTCCTTTCCTTCTAAATCACTGGTACGACGCAACAAATCACACAGCAATTAATTAATTAACTGATAATTAATTGCCGAGCGCCGGCCGGACCAAAAATATGGTAATATGGATTCGGACCCCCGGACCCCCGGACCCCCACCAAATTCGGACCCCCAGCCTGGTACGGAAACAACGGTTTGTGGATTCGGAACCCCACACCGGGACCGTAGTTTAAATTTCACGCCGTTTTATTTGCAAATTTCGGGGCACATTTGTTGGACACCTCGGTTTCGGTACGCGGACCATTCCCCCCATCCGCCGACCACCATAACTTTAGGCCTCAGTTTCAAGCTGATGCTTAGGTTCAGGCTTAGCTGGGTGCAGGTTCAGAGTTAGGATCACCCTTTAGGGTGAAATTTAATAAGGCAGTTTGCCTTGCCAGGTAGGATTGAGCCGGCAATCGGTTTCTTTAAGCTCTGATTTTATCAATTACTGTAACGCTGTAAATTCGTTCGTATATGATCATTATGTGATGGCTTTGCGTAGCGCATTTCCCAGCAAACTGCACGTCATAGAAATAAATTAAGCATCAGATAAACGAAATTGTCAAAAATGCTTGACTTGGTGGTGAGTAAAAAAGCTGCGTAACAGTTAAAGCGGAAGGTCAACATTGAGCATTGCAGTAAACAGAGAAACTTGCAAAAAAATAGAGCACAACAAAGTATTTCTCAGATAAAAATAATTAAAATGTAATGAGAAATACCATACGGCAGGTAGGAGAGCAAAAAAACTGACTTCTTCACTCTGTCGCTGAGCTCCACTGAGAGTACATCAAATCTGAATAAGAATTGTGCTAGAAATCTTTGCTAGCGAGGGAGCTACTACTGTATATATGAATCTAAAACTCATCATAGTCAGGGTCGTGCCAATCTGGTGATCCAAAATCCCCTGACATTCCCCCGATTTTGCCTGCCCAACCAGATGCGAGGAAATATTGAAAATTGCGTTTGAAAGGCACTCTGAGCATACAACTAACAGTTTTAGTAGTTTGAAGTCAGTGGCGTATCCAGGATTTCGGAAAAGGGGGGTGTAAAATTTTGAAAGTGCCTGGTTGGGCCGCTGCCGAACCAGGGCAAGAAATTTTTGAAAATTTAGCCTTCAAAAACGCATTTAAAAGGCATTCTGAGCACAAAATAGACAGTTTTGGTACATAATTCATTAGTTTCGCTTATTTTTGACAGACTTTTTCTTCCTACCTCCACCGCAAAGGGGGGTGTACACACGCTACACCCCCCTGGATACGCCACTGTTTGAAGTGGTTTGGTTGGGCCGTTCAACCGGGGCGAGAAAATTTTTGAAAAATTACCCTTCTAAAACGCACTGATATCGACTGAATTACATGCACTTTCATTGCTGCTTCTACAACCTACTGAATGCATGTTTTTATGTAGTGACGCCAGCAATTTCCGCTAATAAGTCCCAAAATCCCCTGACAAATTTTAAATCCCCTGACCGGCACGAACGATAGTATCGGGGAATTGAAATGCCGTTGTTGAACACATTAACCGAGACTACATTGTATCTCTTTCGCTCGAAAGGAGCATAACATTGGTTCCACAGTACAGTAGTATATTCGTTTCGTACGCGCTATTGTTGCTAAGTAAATTGTAATAATATTTTTAATTGTACTTTTTAGAAATTTACTAATCCAGGTCCAGAAATTTACTAAGCCGGCCGCATAACGCAAATGCGAAGCTAATCGGTGTAAATTTTGCGAAGCTAATCGAGCTTTGCGTGATTAACCCGTGCGAAGCTGATCGGCAAATGCGTGATGAAAAATTGTCGAGTGCACCAATTGGTGCACGGTCTGGCCGTAAGAGGTATAAGTTACAAATCCTGTAATGGTAAGATTTTTTAACGAAACCAGTATTGTACGTACAATAAACAGACGAGTGCAGAGATTACAGCCCTTAACTATACTTTATGTGTGATTGACAAATTATGTTTTTTCTTGTTTTCTGTTTGATGATTGATCTTGCAGCTGAGTGACAATTTTGGCAAACGTCGGTCTCTCACTCGGGTCAAATTTCCAACATTCCCTCACAATTTGCTTCACACTCTCCGGCGCATCGTCTGGCATCGTCAGCGCTTCTTTCTCTTTCTGGTAGTAACCGACCAGCGTGTCTTTGTCCAGCGCTGAGCACGGTTCTTGTTGACATTTGGTAAAAATCTCCCAGAGCAGCACTCCGAACGACCAAACTTCGCTCCTAACAGACACCATTCGCGCTTCTTCGAATTGCAGCAGCAGCTCGGGCGCACTCCACTGGTAGAAGATGGTGTCCTCCGGCTCCAGAAGGTACAGCGGCCCTTTACGCGCCAGGCCGAAGTTAGTCACCTGAAGTTATCAGTGTTAGCAGTTTGAAGAGGCGTTCAATGTGCTGGCACCTGAAGAGTATTCCGTCCATTTCTACTATCTACCTTGCAGCTTCTAGCAGCTACGTGACAGTGCAGAACGTTTTTGCTGCTCATGTAATTCAGTGCCTTAGCTGCTTCCAGGCTAAATGTCAGTGTCTCCGCAAGTGATGACTGAGTTTTGAGGAAACGAGGCAAGTCGGCTCCGGAAGCGAAAGCGGTGACCAGCCGCAGCGGATCCGACAGACACTGCACCCCCAGACACAGTAGAATGTTGTCGTGTTTCAGTGACCGGTGCAGTCTAGCTGCAGTCATGAGACGGAACTTGACGAGGGGTTCGACGTCCACCGCACACTCTTCCACCGTGACCGGCGCGGGCCGCTGGTCCTGCGGTCTCTGCAGCATTCCGTCCCACATCTTGCCCAGAATGCTGTGCTGTTTTGTTCGACGACTGACTGACAGCCACTCTGGTCTCAGATTCCAACCGGGTCGCGCCACTGGATGATAGGGTCTCGGCTGCGGTACTCGCTCAGACGGAAATTTGTCGTCGTCGTCTTTCAGAAATCGTCTGTCCCAGTAGAAGCCCATCAGGTCTTGAACTCGGTGAAATCGAACTTGTCCGCCTAAGGTGAACGAACAGCCGTAATAATTGATTGAGACCAGTAGATGCGAACACTTCTCCCTCCAATAAACAGATACCATAATTTCTTCGTGACCTAATTTATTCGTCTGTCGGACCTGCAAATTCGACTTCAGCAACTAAAGACAAAAGCTGGTTGGACCTACCAAAAATGAACCTTCTTTATTATTATTGCACAGTAATGCTTCTGCGTCTTCTTTGGGTAGAAATCCGTGGAAGTAGTCTAAGTTACTAATAAGTAGATTATCAGAATTCTCCTCGTTATCTGCAGGCATCAGTATACGTACATAACTACAACACAACAACACAAATTACGATAAAGTTTAGACCTTTGCATGCTATATTTTTATAGTTGTATAATGGCTACAGTACGTTGTTACGTTTTAGTACTAGGTACTGTAACACTAACAGTATCTAGCACCTTTCCTTGTGCCCTGCCGCAAGTGTTGTGAAAGAATACGTATGTTGTATTGTTGGTGTCGTTACGTTGCAATATTTAACAACAAGACCGCATAACTGGATAACAAAAAGTGCCTATATACGGTTAATCTCAGAAGCAAACCAGATGATTTAAACCAAGAAAAGGGTACAACAGCTTATATAAGCGGCCCCGCCGCCGGTGCAGTGTCAGTGTTAGCGTGGATAACTTCATAAACGCTTGTGGATTACCGTTTCTCTCTCTCTCACACCTACTGTTCTTGGTAATCTCTCTATAGCGCTGGTCACAGGTCACGACGCTGTTACATTGTACAGTATATTAGGTTAAGCCTTAGTCTTGGTGTAAGCAGGACAGACAGCCTTAAACTGTTAGTACACACATATGTAACAGTGGTACAGACATAGAAGAGGTTGCCATTGGGGAAAAGAACGCACAGTACCACAGGCGCTTTAGTAAAATCGGTTGAGGAGGATTTTTATTAGAAGATAAATAGAGCACTACTTGCACAGACTACATTACACTTCGGACAGTCGGCCAGCCTGCCCTTTATTTTGATAAACCCAAACTTGTGAGCAGGCAGTCTCTCTTCTTTCTTTTGGTTTGCTTCCTTCTTTCAAGCAAATTCATTATTACTATTCGTTTTCCTCCCAGTTACGTTCGTTGGTTTCGCAATTGGTTGTCGAAATTTATGCAATTTTGATTTTGTTTCGACGATTTTTAATCAGAATGTTATGTTTAGATTCTATTTTTTGGCATAAGTAGTTTACATGGACTCCGAAAGATCAGTGCTGAGGAGCTAAGGGTAAAGGTGGGTTCACATAGTCGGTCGGCGTCGGCAACGCGGCAACTCGGGAAATGGACCCCAATTTGAGTACACACATAAGCATGCAGCAGTTCACATAGTCTGTAGTGCGTCTGGAGCCGTTCCAGACGGCTAAAGACTTGCCGATGATTTGGCCAAATCCCAAATCGCCACGACGCGATTTACAACCTTTTATGGCCGCCAAGCGTTCCCGACCAATTAAACAGTGCGCTGAGCATGCGGCCGGTTCACATAGGCGCGGTCGGTCGGGGATGGACAGGCGCTAATCACACAGCGGCACTGGCCAGAACACTTGAGCAGCTGTAGATAAACCGTTTTAAGCAAAAAGCAGATAGTCACTGCATGCATATTACTTTTCTCTGCGGTCTCTGTGAAATCGAGAGGCGAAAATCGAGCTGTCACCCTCTGAGCCAAAAGCGCTTCTAAAACGCACTGATATCGACTGAATTACATGCACTTTCATTGCTGCTTCTACAACCTACTGAATGCATGTTTTTATGTAGTGACGCCAGCAATTTCCGCTAATAAGTCCCAAAATCCCCTGACAAATTTTAAATCCCCTGACCGGCACGAACGATAGTATCGGGGAATTGAAATGCCGTTGTTGAACACATTAACCGAGACTACATTGTATCTCTTTCGCTCGAAAGGAGCATAACATTGGTTCCACAGTACAGTAGTATATTCGTTTCGTACGCGCTATTGTTGCTAAGTAAATTGTAATAATATTTTTAATTGTACTTTTTAGAAATTTACTAATCCAGGTAAATTATTTGGTAAGTAAATTATAATTTCAATTATATTAAAAGTGAATTTTTGCCTTAAGTAAATTATAAGTATAATTTCAATTACGGTAACTTTTTTAGAAATTTACTAGTACAAGTAAATTATAATTGAATTATATTTCAAATAAATTTACTTAGCAACAGCAGCACGCGCGCATGTAGACCCAATAATAACGAAGTATTTAAAAAGATTTATCGTACTTACGCTACACAAGGAAAAATGTAATACACACCATATGGCAATATCGAATCAAGTATAAAGTGCCCGAACAGAGTTGCGTCAGCACTCCAATCTACCAGAGAGAATTTGCGACCAGACGCACTAGCACAGATCATACACTAAAATACAAGAAGTAAAGTGAAAATCGGTACCAGAAGAACAGCAGAGATCATACACCAAAATAGAAATAATAAAGTGAAAATTGGTACCGGAAGAACAGCAGAGATCATACACCAAAATAGAAGAAATAAAGTGAAAATTGGTACCGGAAGAAAGTTGAATTCCAGCTTGAAATTGAGGCCAAAAGTTAGGGTGGTCGGCGGATGGGGGAATGGTCCGCGTACCGAAACCGATGTGTCCAAAAATGTGCCCCAAATTTTGCAAATAAACTTTCGTGAAATTTAAACTACGGCCGAGGTGGGGTTCCGAATCTTAAGAACCATTTTTCCGTACCAGGCTGGGGGTCCGAATTCGGTGGGGGTCCGGGGGTCCGGGGGTCCGAATCCATATTACCAAAAATATAGAATCGGGGCCGCCCGGTGGGTGGTGATCTCCCGATCAATATTTAGCACTATTTAGCAGACGGTAGATTTATTTAGCAAATGGAACAAAACTTAGCTGACTTTCAGCTCATTCATCCACTTGACAAAGAGAAAGAGCTGTCGATCACGAGGATTTCCTGTTGATTGGATGTACCGAGCAGCGTTTTTTCGAGGATTTTTCTGGACATGATATGATTAAGAGCACTGTTGCTTGTTGTACGAGTCCATTTCTGTGTTTCTCACAGATTTCTATGCTATGGTATAGACGCCATCAGATGCTAACTCTGCTCAAGGAGAGGCTTGGTTGGAACCGCCTTCGTCACAGGGAGATCAAACAGTCTTATCTCCAGTTGTTGTTGTTGTAACTTTTTGTCCTTTCCGACTAGGAGTAGCCAACTGCTATAGAGCAGGAAGAGACACAAGGTCCGGCAGCCTCCTTAACAACAACCCTCCCCTTTGCTGTTGGTGTGTGCAAGACAGCTAAGGTTTGGTCCCCATTTATCTACTTGCCATTGCTGACTTTCGACGGCCTGGGTTGGGCTTTGTGTCGACTACTTCCCATCGCCTCGACAGGTTTCGAACCCACAAACACACCGCTTCCACGGGTGCCGGGGCCGCCGTGACACACGGGATAGCGTAAACTACCCATGGCCAAGACGCGACCAGTAATATGGGTCTTTCTTTGCTCAGTAATAAAACCTTTTTCCGGACAGATTTGTTGTTTTTTGTTAGTAATAGTTTATTCTGCAATAGTAATAAAACACGTACAGAACTAGGAGGACAGCTGCCACTAGGGCGCTTTAATCTATCACCCCTATATATTGTTCACGATTCATGGCTCCGGCGGATACAAGAAAACAGTAAGAGTTGTCGCTGTGAAACCAACGCTGTTAATCCGAATCTTCGGTTTTCGACGTCAGGTCATAACTCTGTTTAACTTGATAGCATTGCAGAAGCCAAAACAATCTGAAATTGCATTTAGACCATTTTGGTACGGACTGCCTAATCAATGGGCCACTTTGGTTTGGAGATACAAATGCCGCAGCTAGAATCGGTCGGTGGCCTCTTCGGGTTAGGGAGATCACTACTTCCCGCCGATTAGTGTTCCAAGTGTAAATAATTATTGGCCATTTTTTGTGTAAAAAGGGCCACGGTCCAGGGGCTTGGACGAAGATTGTTATGTTTATGCTTAATCGATAGCAGATCGTCATATCTACCCATATCATATGCTCCTGGGTAGACATATCTGTCGGCGCATTCGAGTGCTACGGATGGTTTAGTAAGGGGGAAATCGCGACGGCTACTTTTTTCAATTTTTTTTTATTTGTTGTTCAACGATCTCTGAAAGTAAATGCGCCGAAATCAAAGTATCTTAAGGCAGACCTACTAACACAGTAAAATTGGTCGCTATCTTTCAAAAGATTATCTAGAAAACTTAGTTTCTGATTTTTCATAGTGATAATGGTCGTTTAAAATACGGGCCACCATCCTGGGGCTTCGACCCTAATCTTTCTAACTGTGCTTATTATGTAGCTAGTGTGATGTTCCACCTATCCGCCTTGGGCTATGCGTATGAGTTTTCTAGCAAGTTTTCTAGTATGATTCCGGGGAAATCGGCCGATAATCGACGAAGTAAGGCTATACGACGCTGGCACAGTTGGTGTAGTGGTTTAGGCCGCAAAGCCACTGTGCGTGTGGTTGTGCGTTCATCCACTCGGCTGGGCAAGTTTCCTGCCGCAAAGATTTGAAAACATAAGCTACGGTCGTCAGATACTGCTAAAAACGCTGTTTTACAGGCAATTTTATGAATTTTCCTCTCTGCAATTGTAAAAAAATCCCAACAACTGGGGCCAATTTCTCACCTCACTTGTAATTGACTTGTACTTGACAAAACAAGCAAACTTGATAAATTTTATCAATTTTCGCTTTCTCACCTCTGAAAATTGTCAAGTCAAGTACAAGTCAATTGCAAGTCAAGTGGCCAATTTACAAGTGAATGTCAAGTAAATGTCAAGTGTTCAATTTCTCACCTATCAAATTTATCTACTTGACTTGTAAAATTTTATCAGTCTCTTGCGACCGATAAATGGTTGTCAAGTGAGAACGAAACACAAAACTAACGGATATGAAGCAAACAAAATGCATAGAAATGAAAAGTAAACGTGCCGATAACAAGTAGCGACGGAAAACAATCGTATTTAATCGCAGTTAGCATCACTAGCCAGAAAATAGGTCCGGAGGGGTCGGGGAGAAAAATTTGGAAGAATCAACCAATTTTCTTGGGTTAGTCAGAGTCAACGTGAACTTTTTGGAGTCTGGGCGGGTCTATCCAGTAGTACCAGAAAGAAAAGTCAGTTTAAGGCACGCACATTTACGCAACATAGGTTAGTTTTGGTGGATAGGTGGCCCGCCTCCACGGGCTAAAATGGATAAATGACCCAGACCAGAACCGCAAAGCCCCTAAGGCTAGCCGCGACCTCAAAGTCTACTGAAGGCAAACAAATTTCGAGGACGAACTGAAGCGTTAAACTGTTCAACATACTGTATGTCATGCCGATTTGTAAATGTTTCCTTTTAACAGAGTAAACATAGCAATTCTACTTGTTGTGTCTCACCCAGTCAACCCTCCGTACTCCAGTAAGCTTAGTCCATATTGTTTCCGTGAGTAGTCAGACGGAATCAGCTGTAAAATGGCCATTCAACCGCCGAAGGCATTGTCAAGTAATGTCAAGTGTTTATCAAGTTGTTGTCAACTACAAGTAAATGTCAAGCAAACGCTTGTGAGGTGAGGAATGACTTTTACATGACTTGTAATTGACTTGTACTTGTACTTGACTTGTACTTGACATTTTAGTTGTAAGGTGAGAAATTGGCCCCAGGTTTCCAGAAACTTTATTCTTCTGTAAAAATTTGCAACTGCATAACTTTAGAATGCCACAACCGAATTAGAAAAGTTCTCAACTCCTACAAAAGCCGTACAAATCTATAAACGCACACGAGAACAAGTAATGTGTGAAAAAACATTTGCTTAAACGTTCACATAAACAAAAACCGATCTAAAGCGTATTTTGTATATGTCTGGCGCGTGCTAAGGCCCCAGGAGCGATGGGCTGAGGGGCGGGACTAATCTTGGCTTTCGCTCTCGGACTCGCGACAGCAGAGCTGCTATTGAGCCCCCCGTTTTTGCCACAGGCAATCGACCGTTTGATGACGCGTCGCAATTTTGCGATGAAGATCACGTAGACAACCGGGTCGATGGTGAACATGAGAAAACGAGCCAATTCGGAAAGAAAATCGATGGTAGAAGAGTGAAGAGAAGTGACGAAGTAGAGGGAACGGTAGAAAACTGAGTAGGTGAACCAGACGCTAGCCACCAATGTGAATTGGGCCAACACTCGGCATTCGCTCTTTATCACCGACTCGCGGCGGCTGGTGGAGCTTATCGATTGTCTAAATATCGATTTGCTTAGACCTGCTACACGAACACCTTTAACCTTTTTGTTCGTCTTACTCTCTATACAGATTTGTGTTCGTCTGAGAGTGAACAGGGTTTGCCTAGAAAAACAACCAGCAGATTTTTTACTGTCTTTTATACAAAATTATTCACTCAAATCGGTTGAGATTTAAGGTTACTACAGTAAAAAATCTACTGGGTTGTTTTTTCCACACCGTACATGAAGAACGCAAGACCAACATAGCAGAAAGACGCGAACACATTGTTCGTACTCACAGTTTAAGTAATTGTGTTCGCTCTTCCAAATGGACTAGGGTGATATATCGAAAGGGCCCCTAAAGTGATGAAAGAATAGCAAAGGTCTTCTTACCGTTCCTTTTTGACCCCATAAAACGCTCCAATGTAACAGGCAAAGATGAGCGGGTACAAGACCACGTCATTAGCAAAGGTGGCCACCAATCTCCACTGTCTACCGTAGCCGACGTAAGTCCATTTGAGTTTGGAGGGATCAAAGAACAGCTGGCAGCACGGAAACAAACACATGAGTCCGTGCGAGCCTCCGTAAAGCCAGCAGAACGCCACGAACACTTTGGCCAATCTGTGCAAGATCAGCCCCTGCTCTTTCTTGAAACGGTCGCCCAGAGCTGAATATTCTGCTTGTTTCTTTTAAGAACAGAACAGAACAGAACAGAACAGAACAGAACAGAACAGAACAGAACAGAACAGAACAGAACAGAACAGAACAGAACAGAACAGAACAGAACCTATTGTATAAATATGTGTATGAAATGAATTATACCTATGAATCTGTTGATGGCCATGCAAAGTTGCAATCCAAACTGTGAATAGACTGCGAATACCAACATGGCCCCGGGCAGATTGGATGCCAGGGTAATTCCCAGGGGCGTACTCTGACCGGTCCAGGACACGATAGAATTGAAAACCGTTTTAACAGAAAGTCCCACAATGTTGCTTAGACACTGTAAGCGCATGAGAAGCATGGTAGCGCGCGAGACCGCGCAGTTGGGTAGAAACTGGTACACAACCAGGTTTATCAGGAGACCACTCACCCCCATGCCAAAGTAGAGCACAGCTTTCACTTGTGACTCATTGCCGTATCTGTATGTCAGGTTCATATTGAACAAGACGAGTGTTGGTCTTTGCTCTTCTCTTCTATATAAGGTGAGAAAATGGCCCCAAGTAAGAGACTAATGAGCTTGCTGGGAAGTTGCCAAAGTTATATAGGTAAGCTGCTTATTGAATAACCAACTGTGTTCGCTTTTTTCAAGTCTGGCCATCCATTAAGATGGCTGACAGTATAAAACAAAGAATCGACACCGTTAAGGCGGATTTACACTTCTGCCACCCGACTGGCATTGACAGTTGACACTTTCTAAATGGCTGCCCCACTCAATTGAGACATTGGTGCACTGGCAAAGTACCAACCGGTGGTACTTTCCCAGTCTAAATTGCTATAACCCTTTGTACCACACCACAGTAGAACAAAATATTTTTCACTTGGATTGTGCCGCCGACATGATTTATCAAAATACGTTAACTACATATTATTGTACTTTTCAAAAAATCGCAAAATATACTGTATATTTAAAAATATATAACACTTGATGAAATACATTCTTCAGTTGATATCCTTGCTTGATCCTTTCGAAATCACCGGTTTAGGCGAACACCATCTTTTGTTTGTTTACTCTCTAAACAAATTTCTGTTTAGTCTGAGCACAGATAAACATGAAGAACACAAGCTAACGTTGCAAAGCCACGAACACATTTTGTTCGTGCTGCTAATTCATGTTCGCTGTTCTAGACGGACCAGGCCGAACTCGAAAGGGTCAAACCTGACAATCACGATATTCTGGGCGCAACTTTGTTCACGCAGGGCGGGCTCACGTCCTTGGCGGTACTAAGCGGTCGTTTTTTCTCTCTGCAATCGATCGATCGAGCGATAGCGCGCCGCAACTTTTTGATGAAAGCTACGTAAACCACCGGGTCGATGGTGAACATGACGAAGCGCGCCACTTCGGACAGAAAATCGATGACCGAACCGCGGAACGACGGCAGGAAGTAGAGCGACCGGTAGAACACCGAGTAGCCGAACCAGACGGTCGACACCAGCACGAACTGCGCCAACACCTTCAACTCGTACTTGGCTTGCAGCTCGCGGCCACTCTTCACTGTGATTTGTTTGCTGAAACCGACTCCATGTCTATATTGGGTGAAATTGATTCTTTGAGTGTCCACCTAAGCCTAAACCTAACGCCAACCCGAGGCCTATGTTCATATACCCTCCCTCCATCCAGAGTACATGTACTGTAGCTATAGTATATTTTTCCAATGCAATGCTTAAGCCTAATGTTTGAGATTTCAGTCTACACCTAAGTCCCATCATGGCCATGGGTAGTTTAGGCTATCCCATGTGTAACGGCGGCCCCGGCATCTGCGGGAACAGTTGCTTGTGGGTTCAAAACCAGTGGGTGTAAATGATTGGAAGCAGTCAACATTAAGCCAAACCTAGGCCACATGGAAACCTCCTGATGACCGGTGGGTCCGATCCGATCCGGTGTGCGGGGGGCCTTGCGGCTTACCATCAGACTCCAATTGTGGTCCATTTCGCAACTCCAGTGATTTGTCATCTCAGACGTTTGCCCTTTTTTCACTGCCAGCCACTCCTAGCCATGCTGCTGGGTGCCGGTCACTAAGAGAGCGCCTGGCCTGCTGACGTCATGATGCTGTCAGCTCCGGACGACTGTACCAGATGGCCGCCGGTCGGAGGGTTCCCGACATAGTCGGTTTCTCAGCTCCTGATGTCATCGATCTTCTTTTCTTTCAACCCAAGCATGCTTTGTAGAGCGGCTTTCAGGTGCTTAGGCAGATCCAATTGGTTCCCATGGTGGTCTGGGTTGGGCTTTGTGCGGACCACCAACTCTGCGACAAGAAACTTGCTCCACCCAGAGGATGAGCGCACGCACAGTGGCTTTGCGGCCTAAACCACTACACCAACTGTGCCGGCTCACTTGATGACCTCAAAGGGGGATGTTTGTAGACAGGGCACTCTATTGAAAGGCCCTGATAAGAGCGCGGATGTCCTGAGCTGTCCAAAGAACAGTGCAACTATAAAACAAACAAATAAAGGCCTAAGTCTGAGTCTGAGTTTAGCAAAAGCTTGGAACCCAAAGTTCTAAAGCAACGATGGAAGGGAATGGTCTTACCAGTGCTTCCTGACGCCATGTAGGGCGCCCAAATAGCAAGAAAAGATGAGCGGGTAGGCGACCAGGTCATTGCAAGTGGTGACCACGAGTCGCCACTGTCTACCGTAGCCCACGTAAGTCCATTTCAAGGTGGCCGGGTCGAACATCAACTCGCAGCAAGGAAAGAGACACATGAAAGCGTGTGCACCTCCGTACAGCCAGCAGAAGAGCACGAACGGCTTGGCCAGATTGTGCAAGATCAACTGCTCCTGCTTCTTGAAATGACCGCTCAGCACTGAAATCCAAACGATTAATCCTCACTGACAGACTACTGGTGCCGGCACAGTTTTGGTGTAGTGGTTTAGGCTGTATAGCCATTCGTGCGCTCATTCTCTCGGTGTGGCAGGTTTTTTGCCGCAAAGACTTGGTTGACGGCACAAAGCTACACCCAGGCCACCGAAAGCTGGTGACAGCGAGTAGGTAAAATGGGAACTGACTGGATCTGCCGTTGCACTGAAGCCGCTCCACAAAGCATGCCGCGTTGGAGTAGAAGATCTATGATGTCAGAAGCTGTCTGAGAAACCAACTATGCCGGGAGCCCTCTGGCATATGGGGCACTGGCGGCGGTCTGGAGCTGTCGCATCATGGCATCAACATGGCCGCCCTCCTGGTGACCGGCACCCAACAGTATGGCTAGGAGTGGGTGGCAGTGGAAGAAGGGCAACGTCCGAGATGATGAAGCATGATCGCAGGCTGTAAGGCTCCCCCGCAAATCGGATCGGATCAGACTACTGGTAGGACAAGACAGATACCTATGAATCGATTGATGGCCATGCAGACCTGCAAGGCGAACTGCGAATAAATGGCGAAGACCAACATGGCGCCTGGGAGATTGGAAACGACCGGTATTCCCTGCACCGTGCCCTGTCCGGTCCAGGAGACAGCCGAATCGAACACCATCTTCACCGATAGCCCAATCACGTTGCTGAGACATTGCAGACGCATCAGAACCAGTGTGGCGTGTGAGAGGGAGCAGAAAGTGAGAAAGTGGTGCACAACCAAGTTCAGCACCAAGCCTACGAATCCCAAGCCAAAGTAAAGGATAGCTTTGGGATAGGAGCGGTTACCGTACTCGTAATAGGTATCGTTCATGGTTGGTTGTTTGAGAGTGGAATGGATGAGGAAAGCCTAATATAGCAAGAGAATTGCCTAGGGCAGCAGTTTGCAGAGACGCCAGACTTTGGCTGACGTTCAACTATGAACCATGTGGTTGGTTATTGTTAACCACGTGGTGCTTAATGGAAGTTGTGACCGAAGGCTTCTAACGTTGACGTTAAAGGATTTGATTGCGCCTGGCACTTCAAGGATTAATAAGCGGAAAGTCGTTAGTAGCAGCTTAGTAGCATTGAAAAGGGTCTGAAATTTGGAATGTTCGATATTTCTCACTCATTTCCATTGATGGAAAACAGTAATTTTTAGAGATTTACAGCAGTAACAAAATAACTTTAAACTGTGGCAATGCGTGGCACATTGTAACGTAGTGAAGAAGTTTATCAACTAGTTGACACTCGCACACAACACACGCCTGTGTGTGTTTGCATTGTGTAGTTGCTTAGTGTAATTGTGTTGTGTGTGTGTGTTGTGTTTTACTAGTGCATAAAACCTCTCATTTCCTTCAGTAGGTAACGGTTTCAACCGAAACAAGTTAAAATTGGAACTTGTAACTGTTACAGGTCAGGTATCCGTAATAGCTAACCGGTAATACGGTAACACCTGGTGTCACGGACCCCCCACCCCGGTAACACCGGTAACAAGTAAAGTGTAAAATTTGCGATTTTGTAGTCAATTTGTAGCCATTTTTCTCGGCCATTTTTGGATTTTTTCTGTAATGTTACATAAATTGAGCCCCTAGTCAACATTTTGAGCTGTCTTGAGCTTACGATAAAGCTCACCAAATCGCTAAAGCATACCAAGAATGAAGATATTTTTGATGTCAAGCGTTAGAAAGATCGTTTGTTCTGTTTTGCCGCATTTTTGCCCAAATAAAATTTAGTGGAAGGTGACCATGCGATTGAGTTTTGAACATTCATTTGTCATTCGTGCTCGTTGTTCCATTTATGGCGGTTCAACTGAGACAAGGGAAAAAACCAACTCGTCTAGGTCCTGAACAAGTGCAGCTACTGAACAATTTATGAGCGCTAACTGAATTCAGCTAACACACACTGTCAAGCTTAAGAGCAAGTGTGGGATAATGTTTACAGGACCCATAGACTTCCATCTACATAAAAGATGCATCAAGACAGCTCCTCAACTTCGAATTTCGCTTTCAGAAAATTTGAAAGTCCTATAAGCAATTGTTATAGTTCGTGAAAATGCAGATGCATGTTCCATTTATGAGAGAAATTTGCATGGAAATTGTTTTGGTGGACCCAGAAAACGTGTTCATTTCATTGTTCCATTTGCGAGGTTCGACTGTATGAATGAATATACTGTATGCAAACGCCACTTCCAATGGACCATTTGCAGATACTGTAGCTCCACCAAGCTCACAAATGCGCCACATTCAAACGAAAGAAATTATATGACAACGTCAAGTCGCATGTTTAGTTTTGTTTCGAAGGTCGAAAACCCGTTCAGGTAATGTTTTAAAATTGCGGGCGTCGTTTAAAAACGATCGGGAGTAGGTGTCATCAGCCAGGTGGTGCTGGTTCCAAAGCGAAGCCAAGTGTTGGCCGTTGCTCCTGTTTAGGGTAACTACTAAACTTCGCAACATCGCAACCAGTCGCAACTTCGCAACCAGTCGCACCCGTTCGCATCCGCCGGGCGCCAACTCTAGAATATAGACGCGAAGATTTATTTGACGATGAAATTGCGCAAAATGAATCAGAAATTCCGGATTATGTTACGAAACAGCAATGTTCTAGTAGAGGGGACACTGTTTGATGGACACTGAGGGGCGGAGCGGATGAAGGACAAGGACATTAAATGAAAATGTATTCAATGCTACAGAAAGCCAGGAAGGAAGACTTGCAGTGTTTTAACCATAAGATTTTGGTAAAAATAGCAATAATCAAGTGAAACTGAATAATTTTTGGGCTGAAAATTTCGCTTTTAGGCAAGAATACAATTTTGGTGCGACAAATAAGCGTTCGGTTTATTTTACAAAAAAAACATAACAATTTTTGGATCGGCAACACTGTTACCAGGCTGCACCGATCAAAACATACAGTACGACCACAATTAACGCAACACGGCTAAATCTTTGGATTGTGATTGTGCACATAGAGACACTTTTTCTATTCTTGATACAATGCGATCGTAAACCGTAGGCAGATACTGATAAAAATTTACTTCATTATTGCGTACGTAATGGGGTTAGAGACCGAGCATGGTCGGCCGTGACCAAGCTCCGGTCGAGTGAAGATTTGAGCCAGGCGTGCGTGCAGCAAAGGCCCCTGGGCCGGGCCCACCTACAAATTTGAAAATCCGGACCGTTTTCTAATATGTACTGTAGAACACTGTTCGCTTCAGTCTTAAAATAAAGGACCAGCAGTTGATCCGATCCGATCTGATGTGCAGGGGCCTTACGGTTTGCGATCAGACTCGTGGCCCATTTCGCAACCCCCGATTTCGTCATCTCGGACGTTTTTCCCTTCTTTCACTGCCCAGCCACTTATAGGCATGCCGTTGGGTGCCAGTCGCTAAGAGAGCGCCGGCGTGTTGACGTCATGGTGTCAGCTCCCCACAGCCGCCAGTGCCCCGGTTGGCTGAGGGCCCCCGGCATAGTAGTTTTCTCAGACAGCTCCTAACGTTGTCGATGTTCTCCTCCAATGTGGCATGCTTTGTGGAACGGCTTTCGGTGCAATGGCAGATCCGGTCGGTTCCCTTTTATCTACTCGCTGTCACCAGCTTTCGGTGGCCTGGGTGGGGCTTTGCGTCGTCTAATTCCAGTCAGACTGGTTTCGAACCCACTACAACAGCTATGGATGCAGGGGCAGCCATGACTCAGAGGCAGCGAGCTACCAACTGAGCCAACGACGCAACTTGGACCAGCAGTCATCTTACCTGAGATATTAAATAGCCGTAATACGTACATTGCAGCTATATTAACCTTCCTTACCGAAATCGAGCCGTACTATGACTGCTTGTAGTCTTACAACATGTGTAAACCTACCGAGTCACGTTAAATCGAACCGCCAACCCAGCGCATTATGGTACTTACACGCTGTGAGTCCGAGTATTCTAAGAAATATGCTTAAAAGGCCTACTACACTTGTTTATTAAAAAAGCAAAACAAATTTTAAAGTAGATATTGAAAGATTTATACTCAGCCTTTTGCATTCCAATATGTACTAGTGTTTGTACCTTCAACTGCAGCGATGCAAAGCTGGTGTCAAGCGTCGTTTGCTTAAACTGTGGTGGTGGAGAAACAGGCTGCCCTTGTTGTTGATGCGAATGCGACCCTCATCTTTCATTGAATGTAAAGACACAAAGAGTAAACTAGGCATCCTTTACATCACGTCATAGCAGCCCTTCTAGCAAGAACAGGCACAGGAAAACCAAAAAAGAAGTCGGAAAACTTTTTCTTGCGCCTTCTGTTTTCTTCGCATCGACGTTCTAGAGTTGGCGCCCGGCGGATGCGAACCGGTGCGACTGGTTGCGAAGTTGCGACCGGTTGCGATGTTGCGAAGTTTAGTAGTTACCCCTGTTTAGGGTTCAGGAGGGCCTGGCGTCTGGTGACCAGGTTGCGTCCCCTGCGAGCTGTGCAAGATGTGGCCTTGTGCGATGTGGCTTCGTGCTCGCCCAGCGCAGGACTGTGGGGGCTTGTCTGAAGCAGCTGGTCTCTGCTTTCCCTGACACCACCTGCATTTTTGTTTCCTTTTCTTTTTGAAATTTATTTGCACAATGATTTTGCAGGCTATATTATCGAACAAGGTATGATTCTAGATGACAGAGACTGTCAAGAAGTTGGTAAAGTAATGACGTCTGCATTTTGTTATAAGAACAGTGAACTCAATGTCACACTAACAACTTGAAACTTGAAACTTTATACGAACCGCATGATATAGCCAAGTGGCTAGTCACATGTAAAAACATGACACGCCATCGTAGATGATCTAATCAATTCACAGTTTGCCGTCTTAAAACCTATCAATGCACATTTTAAACTTCACCAAACTAGGGGCATTCCTCAAACAGTCGAATTGCAATGCCTCACAGATCTCGTTCAACAGCGTTGGTGCCCTAAAACTGAATGAGCTCTTAGCAGAATCTGTGGTAAAATTGGGCACAGTGAACTTTTTGGCACTTGACTTAGCCGAGCCGACCGCCTTCTCTGACTGATTTCGGTGGCGCCGATAGTTTCTTGACTTAGAAACATCTTGTAGGCTTGGATTTGCGTGCGTTTCTTTAGCTCTAGGACAGGGTCAAGCAGCCCCACTTGTCTTATCGATTCACTGGCACAATCATATTTGCGCAGACCAAAAACGGATTTGGCCGCAAAATTGACAACAGGACGTAGCGTTTGCAAACTGGAGCAGCTTGGATTACAGACGAGGAGTAGTAGATTTTCGGCAGAACGGTCGCCTTGATCGTACGTATGAGAATGGGCTGAGGAATACAGTCTTTAGACTTTCGTCAAATAAAAATTTAGACTTTCGTCAAATATCACTCCCAGATTTCTGGCTTCTGAACAAGAACCTGCCAACGTTGAAGAAGCCAGAAAGCTGTGAGTGATATTTGACGAAAGTCTAAATTTTTTCTCTCACCTGAAGGAAGTCTCGTCACGAGCCAAGTGAGATTTATTCGCTATTAGCCGTGTCAAAGACTGTATTCCTCAGCCCATTCTCATACGTACGATCAAGGCGACCGTTCTGTCGAAAATCTACTACTCCTCGTCTGTAATCCAACAGAGACAGTGGATTTGTAAGCACAACAATACTCAGCTTTGCGCTTTCACTGACAACTAAGATTCAATCTGTCATCCACCTTCATAAGAAACCACTGAAACAGCAGGCTTACACAGCACAACCCTCTCACTATTTTCGAAGTGACAAAGAGCAGATAGAGGTTATCAATCACAAACAGCGTGCGAGCGACAGAAGAATGCCTTATTATCAGTAGAATATGAATAAACGAGCTGTTTCAGATTTTAGCGTTTCCTCAACATAGGCAGCACATCAAATAGGCGCACAGAGTTAGGGTGCCCCTGCCCTGAGTACCGGAACCATATTACCGGCTCCTTATATTGTGTCAGTACCATAAACGGCGTTAAGTGCCTGACTGTAATATAGCTAGAGAATTGCCTAAGGCAGCAGCTTGCAGAGACGCTAGACTTTGGCTGACGCTCAACTATGACATGTGGTTGGTTATTGTTAATCACGTGGTGCTTAATGGAAGTTGTGACCGAAGGCCTCTAAGATTGACGTTAGAGGCCGTCTGGCACTTAAAGGAACAATTTGCGATCGGAAATTCGCTAACAATAAAAATGACTCTAAAATTTAGAATGTGCAGATATTTCAATTACAATCCTTCTTAAAATGCAAATACTAAATACTCACTTCTATTGAGGGAAAACAGGTCAGGTAACTATTGTCAGGAGTCAGGACCTCTGTAATTTCCTCAATCTGAAAATTTTCTGCTTGTCTAATATTGTAAAACTGAAAAGTGTGTATGCTTTATCTCAGTTCTTATTCTTACCATATCGATTAGAACCCATGCCAAAAGCTAGGTAAAGTAAGCTACTTTATTCGAAAACTAAGCTAACAAACGTAAGCTAATACTATACATTGTACCCAGGTATACCGATTCACTTCATACAAACGCTAACCACAGTTAGCAGGTATTGTACATGACAGGTAATACATACATACATACTGTTATCAAGACCAAATCAAATTTCTACATCCAACAACAGAAAATAAGCTGTGCTTGTTCTGCCCGTCAATACCGCTGGAGTTCAACATTCCTCACTTTCTTCGCGTCGGGGCCCGGCTTCACAGTGCTACTGCGCTTCCGCGACACCGAACAGCGTCCAGGCAGCTTGTCAGCGATTGCAGCGCGCAGTTTGCTTATAAAGATTATGTAGACCAGCGGGTCTATGGTGAACAGCTGGAACCGACTGATTTCGGACAGAAAATCCATCACCGAACCGCGCATCTTCGGCAGAAAGTAGAGGGAGCGGTAGAAGAGGGAGTAGACGAACCAGACGCCCGCCACGGTCAGAAACTGAGCCAACACCCGGTTCTCACTCTTCGCCTGGTTCTTCTGACGCAGGTTAGCTGTGATCTCTTTTCTAAACTACTATCACTTTACTGTAGCTTATTCGACACCGTACCGTTATACTCGGCTATTTGGTTGGTAGATACCGAGTTTCATCGAAAAAGCCCTGTAAGCGTTACTTACATTAGTTTTTGGCACTTTTCACAGATTCGATTCTAATCTAAATAAATGCTCAGGGGCTATTCGAAAAGTACTGTACATGGGCGCTTAATTAGAAATGGCAACTGCTCTCTGGTTGAGCGCTTCCTGTCTGTGATTTGAATTTTCGGCACTGATTTTTCAACGAAAACTGAAATATCGTGTTTGTTTCCTGAAACTCATGATTTTAGCCCATTTTTCATCATATTTTTTATGTCTTCTTCCAGGACAAAATGATTCATTTGAATAACCATATATAGGCGCTTATTTGGAAAGGCGTTTGTATGGAAAAATTATTGGTATTGAGCTGATTTTTAGGTAATTGGGTAGTATTGTTTGTAATCGGCATTTGGGTTTTGGTGCAAATATGCAAAACTTAGTGATTTTGTCAAGCTTCTGCAATGCGAAGGTAGAGGTACCATATATGGTGCCGGTACCATAAACGGCGTAAAGTGGTAGACTGTATAAGGTTTAGTGATACTGTACCTGTCTTTCTTAACACCAATAATGGCTCCAATATACAAGCCAAACATGAGGGCATAGGCCACGACGTCGTTGAAGCAGGTGGCGATGAATCTCCAGCGTCTACCGTAGCCTACATACGTCCACTTCAAGGTGTGCGGGTCGAAAACCAGCTCACAACAGGGAAACAGACACATCACTGCATGTCCCGCTCCGTACACACAGCAGAACAGCACGAACGGCCTGCTCAACCTATGAGACAACGCCACTTTCCGGTGTCTTTGGAAGTAATTGCCAAGCACTAAACTTGTCTCAGTCAGATTAACGCATACACGTACATCACCGATGCAGGGAATTTGTCCTAATTCTGTGGATTGGGCAGAGCCCTAAAAATGCAGCAAATCGCAATTGTCGGCTAAAAATAAAAAAGCGCTACTTTAGGCTCAAATACAGTCAAAAAGTGCTGTTTAAGAGGCGATTTTAGCAATTTTAGTGTCTAAAATTCTAGCAAATTACAAAATTGTAAAGAAATAACTGCCACAAAATCGAAGGTACTTAGGTGGGAATAGTAGTGTCCCGATAGTACAGTACATGTATCATGTGCGTCGTTATAAAAAATTGGTTCAAATATACCAGGACTCAAGAGAAACTGAATGCATTCTACAGGCAGGCACTTAACGCCGCTTATGGTACCGACACCATACATGGTACCCCTACCTTCGCATTGGTTCCGGTACCGGTACCATATATGGTACCACTCTGTTCAGATTTCTTAACCATATATGGTACCCCTACCCATGGCCATGGGTGCCGGTACCATATATGGTGTCGGTCTCGGTACCATAAACAGCGTAATAAGTGCCTGACTGTTCTATATAGAATGAACGGTTTACCTATAAACCGGTTTACGGCCATACAGACGTGGAGGGCGAACTGTGAGTAGATGGCAAAGACCAAGAGAGCGCCGGGCAGACTGCTGAGCACGGGGACGCCTCTAGGCGAGCTGATGCCTGTCCAGGACACCACCGAATCGAACACCGTCTTCACCAGCAGACCCAGCATGTTGCTGAGACACTGCAGACGCATCAGAACTTGGGTGGTGTGAGAGAGACCACATTTGGGCAGAAACTGGTGCACCACCACGTTCAGCACCAAGCCCACTGCTCCCATACCAAAGTAGGTCAGCGCTTTCGGGTATGAGTGACGACCGTATTCGTATGTTGCGTTCATCATTATGTAGGTCTATCTGTTCACATCTGCGTGGAATCAGGGATAAGAAGAGTTGATTTTTGCTCAACTTTCGGTCTCTGGAATAAGCGTCTGTTGTTAATGGCCGCTCAAATCAACTTTAATTTGTGTGACAGACCTAAACCAAGTTACTTTTGTCAATTTTGACGTTTTTCACTCAGTTCGGTCGCGGTTTTACTTTTAAAAAACGAACTGAATTGCAGTTTCATCGGTGTCTGAGTTAAAATGGCCAATGATTAAGTTCAAGATACTTCAAGGTATTCGAAATTTGTTTGCCTATGACTTCAATAGACTTTGAATTGGTGGCTAGGCTAGGGAGGCCTTGTAGTTCTGAATCGTTTATCCATTTTAACCAGTGACAGGCCGTCTACCCACCCATGTACATGTGCGTACAGTACCTCAAACTGATTATTCTTTCTGGCAATACTGTGTAGTCAAGCCACTCGAAATCGTTGACTCTAACTCGAACCCACGAAAATTGGTTGATCCTTTCAAATTTTTCATTTGTAAACCCGGACCTATTTTCCGGCTAGTTATGCTAACTAAACCTACTAAACTGAGTTAAATACGATTGTTTTCCATCTGAACTTTTTATCGGTACGTTTACTTTTCATTTCGACGAATTTTCTTTGGTTTTTATCCGTTTGTTTTGTGTTTCGTTCTCACTTCACAACCATTTATCGGTCACAACCGACTGCTAAAATTTTACAACTCAAGTGGAGAAGTTTGGTAGGTAGAAATTGAGAGCACTTGTAAATTGACCACTTGACTCGACTAATGTGAAAGGTGAGAAAGCGAAAATTGCTAAAAATTTATCATGTTTGATTGTTTTGTTAAGTACAAGTTAATTACAAGTGAGGTGAGGTCTAGTGTTCTGTACGTAGATAGACTCTGCTTCAAATTCTCTTTCCAATAAACCAACATACCCTTAGTCGAAATTATTTCTGGGCTAGCAGGCTGGCGACCAGTAAAGGAATAGTTCTTAGTCACACAATCTATAAACAGCCTAAGAGAAAATGCATCCACTTTAGAAGCTTAGCCGGAAACCTCAACGGAACCACGTGGAAAGTAATGGAAAATAGAGCCCCAGGATTCCTTGCTCCTCAACAAAATGCCTTAATTGCTTCTAAAGGAACCGATAAAAAGCAAACTCTCGAGAAACCTGCAGGCACTCAGTCAGACACAGAGCTACAGTAATCTTAAGTTATTCCGCCTACACTCACTGATTAATCTATCTGCAACTTGGAAGATAGCACCAGAATCTTACTACCGGTACTGTTAAAATTTCAAGTCACTATTTTCATTAAACAACTTGAACAACATAACTTCGAACAAACAATGAAATGGGGGCAGAGTGGTTTTATTTTTAATAAAATCTCCGTAACTAGCGAGCTGTCTGGTCTACTCTCCATTTTCCGCTTGATCCGACTGTCCCGAAATGGCAAGTATTTATTTGAGTAGTGTTTTTAAGCACCTTCAAAAAGTGCCAGTGTTCTAAAGTCTGTTAAAAAATAAGCGACCTACCGTTTTTTTGCAAATAACTTTTTATGATGGCGTCAGAGCGACTTGCGCCTCAGGACCAAAGTTGTAGACAAGGTCGAGCTCCGGCCTGGGGTAAATCCTAATCTGTGCTACGTTTACTCTGAACACTAATTCGCGCAACGTAAAAAACAGCTTTTTCCTTAATTGCGATGAAAATGAGATGACTGCAGTTCTCGAATGTAGAGTCTCTGGCGACTCCAATGAGGCTTTTATGACGCTTCTACATAGGTCAAACCGTTCCAGAGGTATGGCCGGTCAAAATTTGCAAAAAACGGCGTTTTTTTGAAAATTTCACACGGAAGGGGAACATAGGCAGAAAGACAAATTTGGCTGAAACTTCCTGTATGAGGTATTTATGACAGCCGGAATTGATTCTGATACTTCCCGACCCTGAACACTTCACCCTGATACCGTAATTCGGCTCCCAAAGCGAGGTGGTCCAGCTCTGTCATGATATTGAGTAGTCCATTATAAGCATCCGCAATCACTTTTTAGGTGTTTGCGAGCATCTACCATTACAACACTGCTGCTTCTGTGACATGCAAATTTGGAAAATTTGTGTATAGAGTACAAACCCTTTTTTCTTGAAGCTGTACCACCCCTTACTGGAAGCCGAATTACGGTACCAGGGTGAGGTTTTCAAGGTTGGGAAGTGTCAGAATCGATTCCAGCGGTCAAGAATACGCCATTCAGGAAGTTTGAGCCAAATCCATCAGTCCGCCTATGTTTTCCCCCTTCTATGTGAAATTTTCAAAAAAACGCCCTTTTTCGCGATTTTTTCAAATTTTGACCGGCCATATCTCTGGAACGGTTTGACCTAGAAGCGTCATAAAATCATCATTGGAGTTGCCAGAGACTCTATATACGAACTCTGCAGTCATCTCATTTTCATCGCAATTAGGAGAAAAGCTCATCTTTTACACTGCTCAAATTAGTGTTTAGAGTTAACGTGGCGCAGATTAGGATTTAGGATTAGGTTAACCTTGTCTACAACTTTGGTCTGAGGCCCAAGTCGCTCCGACGCCTCCATAAAAAAGTTATTCGCTAAAAACCGTCAGGTCGCTTATTTTTTGAACAGACTTTAGTATTTCGAAGGTAAAAAGACGAACAAAAGGTACGTTTATTACAAGGAAAGGAGGGCCGAACAAAGCCTCAAATGCGAACAGACGACACGCCGTATGATCAGTAGACGGAAAAGATTACGTAGGATAGAAAAGTTGAATATACGTTTTTCACTGGTCTGCTCTGCTCACCAATACAAACCACTTTTCAGTGCTTCTGCGTATATTTGTTCATGTTCAGTCGGCCATCTGCGCTTGCACCGAACAGGCCGCGAACTGTCTTGCCTGATGCCGCACTCGTTTCTCGTACTCCACGCGGTTCTGACTGAAAGTTGCATTCACTCTAATCGCTACACTCTAACACGACATCGACACTTTAGGAACACAAACGGATAAAACTTACCAATAAATTTGGTAGGCCTCGGCCTGAGCTGGGTCTTCTGGGTTTGGATTGTTTAGCAGGTCCTGAATGCCGAGCAGAATCTGAAACGCAACAGTCAGTCAGGACCGGGCAAAACAACGTCCAGCTACAAATCGTTTTGGATATGCCAGCTACCCTACAATCAGAAGTGCGCAAACACTTGGCTCATCAACTACAATTAATTTGTAATACTGGAAGCTCGCACAGTGGCGCATTCAAAGGGGAGTGTAAAATTTTTGGAAATGGGTGCATACATGGGCCGAAAAAATCCGGAGGGGGTCTGGAGACCTCGGCAGGAGGGTCCCCGAAAAAAAGGCCAAAAAACGCATTTTTGCCTTAAATAAGCGAAATTTTTTCACTCCGGGAGGGGGGTATGGCCCGGCGAGGGGAAGGGTAAACCCCCCTTACCCCCCGGCCCATGTATGAATGGGTGCGAAAGTTTGAAGGTTTTCGGTTGGGTCGCTGCACAATCAGGTTAAATAAGCTTGAAAAATTAGCCTTCAAAAGCGCACTTAAAAGGCATTCTGATCATAAAGCAGACAGTTTAGAACAAAACTTATTCGTTTCTCCTATTTAGACAGGTTTTTCTTCCTACTTACACCGCAAAGGGTGCGGTCTACGGTAGACCGTCTACCCACCTACCCGCCACTGTGCTCGCTCTCCATACATGTAACAGGTCCAAGTCGGCGTGGGGGAGGTGATTTTCTGTCAGGTGGGGGGGGTCGAGGGGGTTTCGTCCAGAGCGGGTCCAAAATTTTCAAAAAGCTCCAAAACGTCTGGAAATACGTTTTTAGCACGCTTTCCCCAGAAAAGAGGCTATTTTAAGCTACCAAATAGCGTTTTTGAGCTAAAAACAAGCAGAAAAAGATAAAAAGGGCTTCCAAAAACAAATCGCGGAAACGCCAAATTCTGTTAACAAAGACTTTTCGTATTTTTTGGGTCGGGAGGGTCCCAAAACTGTCTCGGGGCGGGGGTGAGGGGGTTGGCGTTTCTAGAGCTAGCGGTGACCCATACCTTTAGTATTGCCGGTTCACGCCTGCCCGGACTAAGCGCTATAAAAGTTGAACATAATTTAACTATTAGCGCAAAGCACATATTCCATAGATCGTAGCGCATAGCGCACGTGTGAACGCATCTGTGCTATGGACTAAGGCTCCTAGCGCTTATTCCATAGCGGACATACCAGGCAGGTCTGAGCGGGCCTATATGTCTGTCGTTCACTAAATGCTAGAAGTGAGCAGGCCCCTGCATTTTTTCCGTGCAAGTATGGTAAAGGAATGAGTTAAACCTGTTTTATGGTGATGGCAGGCTTCCAGTCTTTGCTTTCGTCCAACAGCGACAGACAGCAGGTTCCAGACGGGTAGACGTTGGGGTGAAAGAGTGGCGGCTCAAATTTGCCTGAACAGACCTTAATTAGCCCTGCAATTAAAACCTCTCCACAACACACACCAACGCTATTATTTTGGTCATACATGTAACAGGTCATCCGCCGAAGGGTTAAGGGTCTGAACCCAAATTCTAGGGAGGGGTTGGGCACTTAAAAACGCTCAAAAATAGCTATTTTTCGTCTAACAATCGCTAAAAACCGCTAATTTGGGCTGAAATATAGCTAAAAACTGCTGTTTTTATAGACGATTTCGGCAATTCTTGTGTCTGAAATTGCAAAAAATCTCAAAAATTTGCTAAAAAAAATAACTTGCCGGAGGGGGTCCCCATGCGGGCGCGTCTGGCTTAAGTCGGGTGGGGGGCAGACCCCCTGTTAAATGTATGGTTGAAAGATGTGATAAAGTAGTTGTGAATTAGCTCAAAATATCCATTAGGTGGTCCATACTGAACATTTATGCGCAATTTTAAGTAAAATTCGTAATTTTACAGCGATTACGACTAACACGACCTAAAGGCTACCCTCGAGATTTTTTGGGCCTGTGCATGTTATTTACTATTTACTAGAAAAAAGGTACTAAAAAAACAGTCTGGCACTCAACGCCGTTTATGGTACTGGCACCATATATGGTACCGGTAGGTACGACAGCTAGAACACAGAACAGAGTATAAATCTTTCAATACCTAAGCTACTTGCACCATATATGGAGACAGTACCATAAACGGCGTTAAGTGCCTTACAATACTTAGTGCCATAAGTGTCATTTAAATTTGAATTGGCGCCAACCGACCAAACTATGGTAATGAGAGGAAATATAAAGAGACAACGTACATTTGGGCGGGGTGGAGGGGTAGTCGTCTTTGAAGAGCATCCTCAATCTGTACAAACCGCCGTCCCATATGGTTCCCTTTTTTCCGGGAATGGCGCACTCCCACACGAACAAATTCAACGTTCCATCGGCGTTCTTGGTCGGCTTGGCAATGAAACCCTTAAAGAATTCGGCCAAATAACCACATGCTACATGGTATCCGCATTACCTATACGGTAGCACTTTAGGTTGAACCGCTACCACTGATTGTACTAGGGGGTTACCCACCCCTGCTGGAAAGGACAAACCCCTAGCCCCCCGGTATGTATGGCTACCATATCACTACTGATACCATGTTGTTGTTGCAGCTTTCTGTCCTTTAGAACAAGGAGTAGCCAACTGCTATAGAGCAGGAAGAGACAGAAGGTCCGGCAGCCTCCTTAACAACAACCCTCCCCTTTGCTGTTGGTGTGTACAAGACAGCTAAGGTTTGGTTGCCATTTATCTACTTGCCATTGCTGACTTTCGACGGCCTGGGTTGGGCTTTGTGTCCACTACCTACTTCCCATCACCTCGACAGGTTTCAAACCCACAAACACACCGCTTCCACGGGTGCCGGGGGCGCCGTTACACACGAGATAGCGTAAACTACCCATGGCCCAGACTTTAGGTGGTTATTTGCCTGACTGTTAAACAAATTATTGATTTTCTTTTAAAATGCTATAAATAGGTTTACTTACAAATGGATGGTCTTTCCGCCAGGACTTCCTTTCCTCAGCCAGTCGTCCCGCAGCGATTCCGGACATCTTTGGAATGCCAGTCAAACTCCAATTATTAGTTTTATTCGTTCCAGACAACCAACCAACTCCTCCTATGCCCTTGTCTGCATAATAATACACGGCCGCCGCGCGTGGTAAAGGCGCGCGGCCGGCCGCGCACAAAAATCGATAATCGATAATGCCTGATTCATCAGGGCCAATTGGCCGCGGGCCAACTTGTTTTTTTCAGCCTGACAATTCTTGGGAGAGGTCGGATATTCTAAAATGGCAAATCGGCCGTTGAATCGCGACTTTGTGCTTGGAATTAGCTGAGAATTATGGAAATTTAGAAAATGTACAGTGAAGAATGCGCGTTGTTATTGATTTTGTTATGGGCGTATTTGTCAGGCTAAATGGGCGGCGTAGTACAAGAAATGGTTTTGCAGTGATAATTGATTAATTGTGCATCAAGACTAGAATAAACTATAGGCTGTTATTGACTGACGTAAACAGTTATAAATTCTACAAAATTAGTGGTCTTGTACTGTGTGATACTTTGAATTTCGGCTAAAAATCAATTTCAAGCTGCGCCGTCCAAGTTCGTTTTTTGTTCGATTTTTGTGCCTTTATTTGAATGGTGAGTTTGTTTATTGCCCCTAGTGGAAAATGCGGTACTATTAGAATACGGTCGTACATTTGTACGTACTGTATGTAGTTGTACAGTCAGCATGTTTTAAGCAAGGCAAGCTATCATAGTTTTCGAATTCAATGTGGACTGGCAATGCGTTACATTCAATTATTTTTACAAACAATGGAATACAACGAAATCAAGGTGTACTTACCAAAGTTCTTTCTTATGGATTAATTTTACCTGTGAACTTATACCGTTCTTGACATACATCTAACAAGCAGGTCACCCGCCGAAGGGGAGGAGGGTTGGGAGTCTGACGCCAAATTTTAGGGGAAAGGGTGGCGTACTCTCAACTTTATTCGCAGATCAACACCATAAAATGGTGATTTATTTATAAAGCGAATTTGTAAAGAACCATCTTAGACACAGTTGTTAAAAAAATTTTTTTTTTGAAGGCCAAAAATTTTTGCTTTTTTTTAAAAATTTAAAAAAAAATTTTTTTTTTTGAAAATCGTCTTAAGGGGTCCAGTGTGCTAGTACAGGCACTTTCAAAAAAATTTCCACTTTTGCACCTCAAGTCAGTTAAGAAACCTGTTCGAAAACGCCAATACAGGTCTAAACACTGCCTGTAACTGCATAATTACACCAAAAATTGTCTTTAGAGGCACATCTAGGTGAACTTAAGGAAGGATTTCTTATGCAGTCGCTGCTAGACTCAGTATTATGCAAGTTGCTAGATAAAATGTTGGCTGCTAACAAAGAATTTACAAAAAATTGCATGTATTTTACGTGAATTTTCGCACTTTTTTCCTTAATTTGCATATTGATTTTTCAAAAAAAAAATTTTTTTTTGAGCCTTCAAAAAAAAAGCTTTTTTTTTTAAAAAAAAGTCTTTTTTTTTTAAAAATTTTTGACCCTAACAACTGTGGTCTTAGAACATAAAACACACACTACTGTACAGTAACAAGGCCATTATCGGCGGCTAAACGAATAAAGAAGTCGTCAGAACGACAGCATCTTACAAAGAACTGTGCACAGCGTTGCTGAAAAGTGAATTCCAACTCTGAAATGACTGGTACAAAAACGTGGGATGGTAGTTTATTTGGTAAAAGTACTTGTACAGCAGTACAGTACGCATAATGTTGGCACTACGACAGATCGGGTACCAACCAGACAGCCATCACAGCCTCGTTCATTAGTCATCAGCAACAACTGATCATAAGACAGATTCCAGTTAAAATTTTTTAGGAACCACCTACCTAATCATCGGTCTATGAACGCGTTCTAGCTTCACATGGTGAAGGTTGGGTTCTAAGCCTGTGGCAATGTCAACGCAAAGACCTTATGAACGAACACCTAGACCCTACTGCAAGTCGTAGAGGTTATTTAGAGTTTTTAGTAACATTTTGATGGATTTTTACAAATTGTCATGATTTTTTTGGCATTTATCCGATCTGACTTTCTAGAACACCACCATGTGATTACCGCTATTTCTCTTTTTCTGAGCTTCTTGGTGCACGTATAGGGCGGAAACGAGATGAAACCGTAGTTTTAATAACCGGTGAATTTAGTGTTATTGACTTGACTGTGTGGGAACAGACAAACGACCGCCACCACAACACAATTGATTGGAGAACGCCTACACTTGTCTGTTGTACCGTTTGGCAAATGCGTCAGACAGAACAGACCTTGTTTGTTTGTTTGAAAGTTGGTTTGTTTAGTAACCAGAAAATAAGGTCGTCTGCGCCTTGCCGTGTTTATTATTTTATTTGCATTCTAATATCCAGGTTCTTGGGTCTCGTTATATTATTGTTGAATTGAAATTGTTAACCTCATTTTTGCCGAAATCGGTCCACATTTGCTGGTTTTTCTTTGTGTGCTATTCCTGCTTTTTTATAGTTATTCAAAGTCGGTCATTTAGATGGAATGTATGCTGATGCAGTGATTAGGAGGATTACCCTGTCCCATGAACTGAAATCCCAATGCCCGAATGAATGCTCAATGCTCATTCATACTTCGTGAGTTGGGGAAAAGTCGTATTTCAAAGAAAGCAGGCACTTTTTATAATTAATTAGTCAGAAAGGGTAAAAATAGATTTTGTTGTGTCGGAAGGTCTAGCTTTTCTTTAATTAGGCCGCTAATAATTTATTGAATAAATTCTGCTAACATTTGGTTTGTTGGCCTGGTCAGGGTTTGTGAGATTCGATTCGTTTTAGTAGATTTATTAAAGCCATGCATAGACATTTTTAACATACGACCATTTCGACTGAGGGATTGGTAAATCATGAGGGGTAGCGGCGGCTGAGCTCATGGGGGTTTGAGGGGATGGAAGCTAAAAAGCCCGATTTTTGGCTAAAGTCAAGGTTTTTGGCTTATTTTTTCGTTAAAATAGGTTAAAATAAGCTTTTCTGAGCTCATTTACACCTAATCTAGGCATACTTTTATCATACAATCCAACTGGGGTAGCGGCGGCGTGCGAGGTGAGGTCAGAGTCTTGAGGGGTTCAAACAGACATGGGCAAAGGGGTGGGGCTGAGGGGGTTGGCCCCCCATCAGGCTCTGATCTACCCCCCATCAGCCGGCCGCTACCCCCCATCAGCCGAAATGCTAGCCCATGTCTGGGTTCAAAGCATACATGTAATAGGTCATCGGCCGAACGGGGTTGGGGGTCTGAGCCCAAATTCTAGGCAGGTGTATTGGGCACTAACAGCGCTCAAAAATCGCAATTTTTTGTCAAAAATGGTAAAACAAATCGCTAATTTGGGTTCAAATACAGATGAAACCCCTTGCCGGCCCATACACCCTCAGGCAGGCGTCCATAGCCCCCTCCCGGAGGAAGAAAATTTTTGCTTATTTATGGCCACCCCCCCCCCGCCCCGAGGTCTCCAGACCCCCTCCGGATTTTTCCGGCCCATGTATGAGCTAAAAAGTGTTGTTTTGCAGGCGATTTCGGCAATTTTTGTGTCTGAAATTGTGAAAAGTTTTGCTCAAAAAATTACTTGCCAGAAAATTACTTTGAGTCGGAAAAATCGTCTCGTGGGTCTGTCCTAAGTGGGGTATGAGCCAGACCCCAGACACCCCTGTTGCATCTATGGTTGAAATCCCCTCAATCCCCTTTGCCCATGTCTGGCCCGAATAAGTAACCCAAATACATGTAACAGATCATCTGCCGATGGGCGAGGGGTTGGTGGATTAAGGCGCAGGCCCGAGGAGTCTGACCCCATATTCTGGGGTGGGGTACGCGTATGGTGCTAATAGCTAAAAATCGCAAAAGGGCACTACCCCACCCCTCCGATTGGCAAGTCTTTGGAATTGTTTGCAATTTCAGACACTAAAAGTACCTGTAGTTTTTAGCTGTAGTTGAGCGCAAAATTTACGATTTTAGCGGATTTTGGTTAGTTCTACCATTTTGAGCCTTTTTTGTGCTCTACCCTCTCCCTCAGATTTTAGCCTTAGCCCCCGGGCCGGCACCAGACACCCCGACGGCCTATGTCCTCTTACGCATACATGTAACAGGGGGTCTGCCCCCCACCCGACTTAGGCCAGACCCCCCAGACGGGGATCCCCCCGAGACGATTGACGATTTCACCGACCCCCCCTCCGATTTTTCTGGCAAGTAAGTTTTCGAGCAAATTTTTGCAATTTTTTACAATTTCACACACAAACATTGCCAAAATCGCCTGCAAAACAGCACTTTTTAGCTGTATTTCAGTCCAAATTAGCGATTTTTGGCAATTTTTAGCCAAAAAATTGCGATTTTTTTCGATTTTTGAGCGTTTTTAGTGCCCACCCCCCCCCTCCCCCAAAATTTTGGCTCAGACCCCCCGGGCCGGCGCCAGACCCCCCTCCCCCCATCGGCGGATGACCTGTTACATGTATGCTCTTACATGTAAGGTGGAAGTAAAAGTTGATTTGGTATTGTAATCATTTGCCAACACTACTCTCAGACCAACCGAGAACTTTCCATTTGGCTGGATTTGTTTGGACAGACTGCTAATTCCAATCTCTATGCCGAACAGACACGGTCACTTTTTCCACTTGACTTTGTATTTATGGCAGTTTGCAGTTCTTGCGCCTTTCGGATCAGTTCGTATGTAGCCTAAAGTTTTCATCAATCTACGTCTGACGGGTAATGGCGACAGGTTGCCCGCCTTTTTGGGTTTCTATGTTATCGGTCGGTTTTGTGTAATCTATAGACACGTTTGGGACGGACACGTTAATAAAGTTGGTTGGCAAATGTTGGACAGTAAAATATATTGTCTTTTCCCAGAATGCGCGTTTTCCGGTTGCTCTAGCAGGAACTTGATAACTTCGAGAGTAATGATAATGTGCACTGTGACTTGGCAGTGCCCATGAATAATTCATAAGAGTTATTAGTTTCTCCACTAGCTTTTGTTTCATTTAGCGTGAAGCCTCACTCAGTCTTCTACTCAGGCCAATGTACTGTTTTAACAGCCTGGCTTTTGCAGTTTTAAAAATGATATAAAGTCTGTTTAAAAATTAGCTACCTGGCGGTTTTTTCCGCATAACTTTTTATGGAGGCGTCGGAGCGACTTGGGCCTGTTGATCAAACTTGTAGACAAGGTCGAGCTCCGGTCTGCGGTAAATCCTAATCTGCGCTACGTTTGTTCTGAACACTAATTTGCGCAACGTTAGAAAATGAGCTTTTTCCCTAACTGGGATGGAAATGAGATGCCTGCATAGTTCGAATCTGCAGTCTCTGGCGACTCCGATGCTGCTTTTATGACGGTCAAACCGTTCCACAAGTATGGCGGTCAAAATTTGCAAAAATTGCGAAAAATGGCGTTTTTTGAAAATTTCAAGGGGGAAACATAGGCAGACCGATAAGTCTGGCTGAAACTTCCTGAATGGGGTATTCATGACCGCTGGAATCGATTCTGACACTTCACGACCCAGAAAACCTCACCCTCATACCGTAATTTGGCTCCCAAAGTGAGGTGGTCAAGCTCTGACATATGAGATTGAGCATTATAAGCATCCGCAATCACTTTTTAGGCGTTTGCGAACGTCTACCATTACAACGCTGCCACTTCTGACATGCAAATTTGAGAATTTTGTGTTAGAGTAGAAACCCGTTTTTCTTGAAGCTGTACCACCCCTTATTGGAAGCCGAATTACGGTATCGGGGTGAGGTTTTCAAAGTTGGGAAGTGTCAGAATCGATTCCGGCGGTCAAGAATACCCCATTCCGGAAGTTTCAGCCGAATGCGTTGGTCTGCCTATGTTTCCCCCTCTTTTATGTGAAATTTCCAGAAAAACGCCATTTTTCGCAATTTTTGCAAATTTTAACCCGCCATATCTCTGGAACGGTTTGACCTAGAAGCGTCATAATACCATCATTGGAGTCGCCAGAGACTCTGGATTCGAACTCTACAGTCACCTCATTTGATCTCAATAATTTTTACGTTGCGCAAAGTAGTGTTCAGAGCAAACGTAGCGCAGATTAGGATTTACAACGGACCGGAGCTCGACCTTGTCTACAACTTTGGTGCTGAGGCCCAGGTCGCTTATTTTTTTTTAACAGACTAGGTTGTTGTTAACGAGTCGTTGGTTGTCTGAAAAATGGGCTGAAATTTCATTCATTGAGATTGGCTTAGTCTGGAGAAAATAGGAATTATTATGATGATAGACTGTTTTTTCTGGTCTGCCCAAACAGAAAAGGAGATGTTCAGGATTTTCTTGTTTCTCAAATCCGTAAATAATTGCAAATGAAATTTTGACAAATAAAATACCCCGAAGTTTAGCAGATATTCTCCAAATTTCAGGCAAACATTTGCAGACGACAAAAGGTAACGTTTGCATTTTTAGCATTATTTCTGTTGGTTTTGAAATTAGAAAATTTCAGTGTTTTTTTTGGAATTTCTCGGGGTAGAGTCAAGCCTGGTGTACCAAATTTTATACAAATTTCACGAATTTTTCAACTCCAAATTTCAGCCTGTTTTGTCAAGCTTTGCGGAAATTACAGCAAAATGAAGTGTCAATTTTTGGTGACATCATGTATAACGGTTTATTTGTCTAAATCTACACAATTGGATCCACTTAAGGCTAGATTTTGACCAGGAAGATAGATGGTTTGATTGGATAATGGAGTCGGGACAAAATTACCATGTTCAGACCCACGAAACGTGACTATGTATGTTTTTACACTAAAACCTACAAACATCTTGCCCGTTCCTTTCAATGTCTTATTTTATAGGCGAGTGGGCCAAAACCGGTTCTTCTCAAGGTCATAGAAGAGCCTTAGATAAACTTGTGTCATTTAGCAGTTTGTGAAGAAGGTTCATCAAAAATAATATTTACAATTTCCCAGAGGTTCTCAGTCAGATAATTTATCAGGCTCAAAACATCTCCGACCTAGTAGAGTTCAGTTGCTTCGTCCTTGCGCGGTCAGTCGTTAAACTGGCTCTGATAAAAAGCGCCGACCGACCGACCAGCGCTGGTTTTGCAATCGATTTTATACGTCCAACACTCACTTTCTGTCTGTTTCTATCTACACCCGGCCGGGCCGATTAAAAATTGACGAGTTGCAGCGCTGCGGGCCTCTAAAAGAACTCCAAAAATGGTGACACCTAATCTAGAGACGGCATGACAACAGTGGCCCAGCATCATGGCTCGCTCAGCCAAACTGAAATGGAGCGAAGTTTTGAGTTGGACGAGAACAATCCCTACGTGCAGGAATTAAAACGAGTATTCTTTTATTTTTCTTTATCTTTCTGTCTTGCTATACCATGCATGTCGAATGTAACAAGTCATAAAGGAAGGTAGGTGGTTGGGGTCCACCCCAATTTTGGGGGTACTGAAAAACACCCAATGGTTTACCGCTGTTTTACAGGTAATTTGAGAAATTTTAGTGATATGCAAAAAATGTTTGTCAGAAATAAGTACCGGGAGGGGGGCAGTTAAAACCGTCTGTGGGGGTACATTGTTGGTGGCACAATCGCGAAATCCGTACCTGATTGTTACACTGATTGATTGAGGTTACCTGGGATCATAAACTGAATTTTGGACACAAAATGTGGGCGTTTTATTTGGAAAGCGTTGAATCAATATATTTACTTTACTTCTGTTCTAATGATCAGTACTGACAATTTGAGTCATTGCTAAATAAGGCTACTGCAGTAAAGCAGAATTTTAACGTTGTGCAAGTCATGAAGACCAAAATAAAAAGATTGTAAAATTTGAGTTTCAAATCTTATAATTAGTCAGATCAATTTTCTCAGATATAGCAAGCGAATATTTCGGTGATTTCCAATCCTTCCCACAAAGCAGAGAATTTTATCAATTTCAGATGTTAAGGCATCTGACTCATCCAATTTAGAAGGTTTTTGCAGACTAAAAAAGCCAAGTCTTCAGGTTTTCGACAGCTGTGATACGGAGGGAGTGGGAGGACTGAGTCAGTCGGGCCTAGTGCAACTCTGCACCAAGTTGCATCTGTCGGCGCACGTAGACTACATTCTGGGACAGGTTCTACCTTACTCAGAGCGCTCCAACGAGTCCCGAGTCGACTTTGCTGTGAGTGGCCTGACAGACACCTAAACACAACAACTTTCCTTCACACAGTCTCACTTTTAGGTGTTTCAACGGCGCTTTGTACAGCTGCTGCCGGAAATAGTTGACTTCAGTGCCAGTACGAATGGAGATGCTAAAGTGGCCGGGTGCGTGTCCCAGTTGCCTGCTGAACGTGTGCCTCGACCCGACAGTGCCATGCAACAGGATGATGACACCTCCAACGATGTGCTGAGCGACTTCTCAGAGGACATGCTCAATCTCAACCCTGCACTCTCTATTCCCAACTGCTCTCATGAGGCCTTGATTGACCGCACGCTCCTCCAGTTGGGGATTGGCACCGATGGTCATCTAGGTATATCAGTTGGGTGTCGGTTTATCTGTCCGATGTTTCTCAGTCTCTCTGTCAATATGTTGCTATGTCTGTCTGTGTCGGTCAGTCTGTCGGTCGGTTGCTTCTTTGTCTGTCTGTCTGTCTGTCTGTCTGTCTGTCTGTCTGTCTGTCTGTCTGTCTGTCTGTGTCTGTCTCTGTCTGTCTGTCTGTCTGTCTGTCTGTCTGTCTCTGTCTGTCTGTCTCTGTCTGTCTGTCTCTGTCTGTCTGTCTGTCTGTCTGTCTGTCTGTCTGTCTCTGTCTGTCTGTCTCTGTCTGTCTGTCTGTCTGTCTGTCTGTCTGTCTGTCTGTCTGTCTGTCTGTCTGTCTGTCTGTCTGTCTGTCTGTCTGTCTGTCTGTCTCTGTCTGTCTGTCTCTGTCTGTCTGTCTGTCTGTGTCTGTCTGTCTGTCTGTGTCTGTCTGTCTGTCTGTCTGTCTGTCTGTCTGTCTGTCTGTCTGTGTCTGTCTGTCTGTCTGTCTGTCTCTGTCTGTCTGTCTGTCTGTCTGTCTGTCTGTCTGTCTGTCTGTCTGTCTGTCTGTCTGTCTGTCTGTCTGTAAGCAGTTGTGGTTTCAGATAGATACGACTGTCGTTTGTTGTGTCAGCACACGTCAGGTCTGGGCCAGCTAAACTCGGAGCAGATCGCACAGATTTTCACCGAACTGGACGCAACGGGCACGGGTCGCGTGACAGTGGAGGATTTCAAGCGCGGTTTCGGCAAGCGCGCAGTGGTGGTCGGCTCGTCGCCCTCGCGCGTCACTCACTACACCTCCTGTGCAGCACAGGTCAACAAAATGGGTGGGGAACAGTGCCTGAAACTGTTCGCTGCTATTGACAAAGAGAATACGGGGTAACTACATTGTCTGCTTTGCTTTGTCGGTCAAAGTTGGAAATGCTCAATTTTACACGAACACCTACACTTTTGTTCGGCTAAAAATTGCGAACACTTTTTAGTGCAGTTTCAAACGACCTAGGCTATTTTTCCAGTTCCCTCTGGTCTAATCAGCGTGTTTCAAGCGATTCCAGAGGGAATGGGGGTCTAAAAATTATGGCTTATTGGAGTTAGCGCAGAATTGCTCAGCTGCGGGCGCTAAAACCTGCCTAATAGGGCCCGTAGGTATGCGGCCAACTATTGAGCGGCCGGTTTGAGATTGAGTGCCATTTGTGTTGTTGCTGAATAAATACGAACGCAGGGGATTGGCCGCTTTAATCGCCGCTGCAACCAACCAACCCCAAATTATTTTATAGTTCACCGGGTCGCCAGCTGTTGCGCCTTTTATTCGGCGCAACCTTTTTGCACCGGCGCGCACAAGCACGCAGACAGACAGAGACGATATAAATACCTTCTTTAATTGCATGTGCTCTCTTGTTTCAGTAGCACTAGTCTGGAGGCGCTTATAGAGTATTGGAATGGATTAGGAATCTCAAACCCCAGGAAGGTTCTGGAGGTGAGCCGTGTCTTTGTGGTTTACTGGCTCTTCTGCTTCCTGTTTCTCTCCCAAGATTTGGTCTCAGACCGCCCCCCCCGGCCGGCGCCAGACCCCAAACCCCCTCCCCCCTCTGCGGTTACATGTGTGGTTCCATCTATTGTATCTCACGAACAGTTTGAATAAGAGCAGGCAGGGTAGGAAGACAAGTGACTAAACGCTGCGTATTGAACTCATTTTTAAGCAGAACGCCAAATTTGGTTGCAAAGGCTTTTCAACTAAAAATTAGTGATTTCTGAGCATACATGTAACAGCTCCGGGCCGACCTGGGGGTAGGGGTTCTCCTCAGGTGGGGGTCGAGAGGGGGGTTTCGCCCAGAGGGGGTTCAAACTTTTAAAAAGCTCCAAAACGCCTGGAAATGCGTCTTTAGCACGTTTTTTTCTGTAAGGACGCTAAAAATCGCTATTTTGAGCCTCGAAATTGTGTTTTAGAGCTAAAAACAAGCAAAAATGACAAAAACGGCTTCCAAAAACACAGACTTCTCTTAAATATCAGCAGTGGAAACGCTAAATTCGGTTTTCAAAGGATTTTCAAGCGAATTTTAGGTTAAAAATTTGTGATTTCTGAGCCAGTTTGTTAGTACTGGAGCCATTACTAGTACTTGTATTTTTGGGTCGGGGTCCTGTAACCTGTCTCTGGGGGTGAGGGGTGTTTGTCAGTCTGTAGTATCCAATTATCAATATATTTCTGTTCAGTTGCTGGGTTACACGGAACAGGTGGAGTACGAGGTGTTGGAGTTGTCGTCAGCGATCGACCATGAGATGGTGGAGAGTTGTCTGGGCTCGCAACTGCTCACGGTCGGACTGCTGACGTGCCGGGCGGAAATCGACTTTCTGAGGTAGCTAAATTGAACCGCCAGCCGCCATCAGATCGCTCACCCGACGCCCTAAATGCAATTGTTTTATTTGAGAACGGCCCTCTCTGACAGCCGCGCAAAGGCAGACCACCTGGCCAGACAACTGGACGCCACTGCCAGAAGACAGGCCTTATTGGTGGAAGAAATGGACCACAACCAACACTCCCTCGAACAACAGAACCTACTGGCCGTTCGGTTAGTCCTTCTTCTCTAGCTATTTTCTTCTCCGATCCGATCCGATGTGCCTTCCGGCCTACGATCGGACCTATGTGGTCCATTGCGCGAACCCTGTGGTTCGTTATCTCGGACGTTTCCCTTCTATCACTGCCAGCCACTCTAGCCATGCTGTTGGGCACCAGCTACTACAGTCAGGCACTTAACGCCGTTTATGGCACCGACACCATATAAGGTGCCGGTACCTAGAGTAGTGGGTACCATATGTGGTACCGGTACAGGTACCAATGCGAAGGTAGGGGTACCATGTATGGTGCCGGTACCATATATGGTACCTCAACAGACCTCGAACGTGGGGGTACCATATATGGTACCGGCGCCGCGTCGTTGGCTCAGTGGGTAGCTCGCTGCCTCTGAGTCACGGCGGCCCCTGCATCCCTAGCGGTTGTAGTGGTTCATCCTCTCGGCGCGGCAAGTTTCTTGCTGCAAAGAGTTGGTCGTCGGCACAACGCTCCACCCAGGCCACCGAAAACTGGTTACAGTGAGTAGGTAAATTGGGAACCAACTGGATCTGCCGTTGCACCGAAAGCCGCTCCAAAAAGCATGCCGCGTTGGAGGGAAGATCAACGACGTCAGGAGCCGTCTGAGAAACCAGCAATAAGGCCAATACCGGTTTGGTTACGCCGGGCGGCCGTTGGGAGCTGTCAGCACCATGACGTCACCACGCCAGGCACTCTCTTAGTTCCTGGCGCCCAACAGCATGGCTTGAGTGGCTTGGCAGTGAAAGAAGGGCAAACGTCCGAGATGACGATATCAGGGGTAACGAAATGGACCGTGCAGGTCTGATCGTAGGGCTGTACATCGTACGGCCCCCCGCCAGATCGGATCGGATCGGATGGTACCGGCACCTTATGTCGGTACCATAAACAGCCTTGAGTGCCTGACTGCACTAAGAGAGTGCCTGGCGCGTTGACTCATGATGTCGGCTCCCAACGTCCGCTTGGTGTAAGAGAGGCCCTAAGCTAAGTTTGGCTAGCTAACAAACAGTCATTTTTGTCTAAAAGCTTTCCATCGATAAATTCTCGTGCTAAACCGTTTTGAAAGGACTGTAAAAAATAAAACCTGCCACCATTACGAAAAAGTGCATTTGTCCTCAAGGCCAGAGCACTACATAATTCATAGGTCAGTAAAATAAACGCACTCACTTTTTGGCGGCGTAAATGGTTTGCTCACTCAGCTGTGCGAAACGTTAACATTTCAGGGAGGTAGAATCTCGTTTCCGAGTGCAAATTGAACAGTTGGATGAGCGACACCGGTCCGAAAAGGAATTTCTCTCCAACCAACTGGCCCAGGTGGAGGAGCAAGTGAAAGTGAGCAAACAACAGGAAAACAGCGCCAGAAATAGAGTGGCCCAGCTGGAAAGAGACACAGCCAGACTGAGGAGAGAGACTGTGGACCTCACTCAGACCATTAAGGAGATGGAGTCACTTAATAGAGAACTCAGGATTGAACTGCAAAGGGCTACTGTACTCGCTAAAAAGGTTATTCTCTCTTTATTATATTACACTTTTATTTAGAATCACAGTCAGGCACCTAACGCCGTTTATGGTATGGTACCGTCAGTCACCATAATATGGTATCCCCAGACATGGGCTAGCATTTCGGCTGAGGGCGGGGGTAGAATTTTCAATTCCTGAGGGGGCTAGGAGCGTCTGATGGGGGGGCTGAGGGGTGGTAAGCCAAAAAGTACGATTTTTGGCTAAAATCAAGGTTTTTTGGCTTATGTTCCATTAAAATAAGCAACTCTGAGCTCATTTACATCTAATCCAGGCATATTTTATCATAATTTTCTATACAAAATTCTTCCAAAAAATTCCTGAGGGGGGTAGCGGCCGGCTGACGGGGGGGGGGGTAGGTAAGAGCCTGAGGGGGGCCAACCCTCCTCAGCCCCCGGGTATCGCTACATATGGCCATGGGTGCCGGTACCATACCATAAACGGCGTTAAGTGTCTGACTGTAATGGTGCCAGTTTCAGTCGATCAATCAGATCGGCGAGGGCAGAGCCAATTCGGACGGTATGTGGAAGCACAAAGCCGAGCTGATGGCTCTACAGAACAAGGTTCTTATTTACTTTCTTACTCTTTAGTAGCCAACAGAACTGTTCAGATAGGTTAGAGCTAGCCTAAAGGGATGATTAGAAGGTCAATTAGATTAAGCCAGTGTTGTTTAGAGACTAAAGGACCGTCTAGACGAGGTGACCCAGGCCGGGGCAAAGCGAGCCAGGGCCGACCGGCCCCTTATGTCTGCCTCGCATCTCAGGCCAACCCCTGCCTTCCAACGAGAGTTGCTGCGCTTGAAGAAGAGGAGAAAACTAAAAACCGACAGTCTCTCCGGTTGGTTGCTTTCTTTCTAATTAGTTACCGATACCGAATTAGACTATTTGTTGGACTAGTGAAATTGGCATTAGATAGACACATAGTAGGGGTTCGACCCCGGTGATTGTCTCTTATGTGGCCCTTTATGGGTTCTTCACTGGTCTGACCGGTGTTCATGTGCGTCGTAATAAAGTAAAACCGCTCTAATTCACCAACCAAACGTGCAGCCGTTGCCACTGATTTGGCTAAATTTAGCTGGGATAACTGTACTATGCAATTCAAACGCTTTAGAAATGAATACTTGTAGTTATATCTCGTTAATCCGGATATTCGCCTTCCGTACAAGATTAGGCGTTAATCCGGACAAAAGATTTTCGGTCCCAACTTTGTATGGTAAAGTGATTGGTTACTCCGGATTTGGTTAATTAGGGCAAAGTCCATTCGCAATTTTTCGATTCAAACTTGAATTTTCAATTGAATAATGAATTCTGTTGAGTCAGACTGTGATGTTTTGCCCTTTTAGGAGCTATAATCAGCTGAATTTAACCTTTTGACTTTAGATGAGGAGGTACTGCTTCAGAATCTGATACCCAACTAAGAAAAAACTATCATTTAGGGCTCTGACCCGAAAAACAGTGTTTTAGCTTAGATTCGCTAATTCAGACAAAATTGTCTAGAAGAAAATGTATAGAAACACCACTGTATAGAAGCGAAAAGTCAAGGTGTGACTGTGATAATGATATTCAGAGGAATCTAAATTATGCTAATGATATCGATTAGAAGGGCATGGCAACCAAACAATTAATAGAGTAGAGTTGAAAATGCAAACTGGTCCCAGTTGGGTAGACGTGTTATTGTAGTAGTTCTGCTAAACAAACACTAAAACATACGCCTCTGCTTGTTAAGTGGACTGGCTGGTGGTCCTGTTCGCACTTCCAGTTGGCTCTGTTCACATTGAGTGTCAGACCTTTTTACTGCTCCTGCTTAGTTAGGGAACTTCTTTTTGTTGCTTTGGTAAATTGTCCGCACTGTTTTAGCTTAGTTTGATTAAGTAACTAATGCTGATAAGATTTCCGCCCGAAAAAATGCTTGCCATTTAGGTGATGAATCAAACCGAAACTTCGAGTTTTGAATCAGACTTTAGTGCCGTACTGTGCCTTACTATTTTGCCCTTTTAGCGCACTATTTACTCTAGTTATTAAAGAAGAATTGAATTGAGTGACCCGTCAACACGTTCACTTTTGAACAAGTGTGACCATTGGGCGCTTTGGACGTTTCAACGTTTGTTGCCACGATTTAACCAAATTTTTCTTGACAAGACATGAATAGGACAAGAGTAAAAGTTGCGCTAGAAAACCAAAATGCTAACACAGAATAGGATACTAAAGTCTGTTACTAAGCTCCAACTTTCAGCTTGGTTATGTGCAGTACATGTAACAGATCATCCACCGCGGGGGTTGGGGGTCTGGCGCCGACCGGGGGGGGGGTCTGAGCCCAAATTTTGGGATGGGTTGGGCACTAAAAGCGCTCAAAATCGTCAGAAATCGCTACTTTGGGCTGGAATACAGTTAAAAAGTGCTGGCGATTTTGGCAATTTTGAGTCTGAAATTGCAAAGAAAATTACTTGCCTGAAAAATCGGAGGTGGTTTCCCGTCTGGGTGATCGGGCCTAAGTCGGGTGGGGGCAGACCCTCCTGTTACATGTATGATTATATTCCATGCGATCATGGCAGACATTTTGGTTAGGTGCTCATTTTTGAAGTACTATTTTACACTTTCATCTCTTTCTGATTAAATTTATTTCAGACATTAATTTATGTAGAAGGTTACTGTTATATAGTTTCAGAGTTCGACAGTGACCCGGAGCCAATAATTCTGAGACCGCGACTCAAACGTCCTCTACCTCGTAAGCAGCGTCGTGTACGTTCGGAGAGGCGGTACAAACGACAGGAAGTTATCAGTGGAGCGTTCGAGCCGGCTCAAACCAGTTCGTCTGAGATGGATTCCTCTAAGTCGGAGAAACGTCTGAGAACTGGGGTTGCTGAAGGTATCTCATTACTTTCTTAGTGCCCTTGTGTCTAGGCAAGATTTGGTTTCAGTCTTATTGTGTTGACTTTGCAATTTACTTCCTAGCTTATTGGCTCAACCTATTACTAACACTTGCGCGTAAGTACGCAATCAGTTCTAACTTATTTCCTCTTGAAATCACAACTCAGAGAACTTATTACTAGTAGTGCGTGATAAAATAATGCTTTTGTTATCGCATTACCACGAAACTTATTAGATTACAATTTTTATACTCTTATAGCTAATTTTGCAAAAGCCGAAACCTTTCCCTTACTTTTCATATAGCCTTTGACTTGTCAGCTTAGTCCATGTATGTAACCGTGGGTCTTCCCACTAGGATAGCTCCCGATCGGGACCCCCTGAGACGATTTCCCCGTTATTTTCTCAGCAAATTGTTGCAATTTTCTGAAATTTCAGACACAAAATTGCAAAAATCGCCTCTAAAACACCTCATTTTACCTGTACCTGTAAGCCCATTTTTGTGACTTTTTACGATCTTTAGCCCAAAGTAGCGGTTTTTCGCCGAGGTTGCCTTGTATTCTGTTGTCTGTAAAGGTCACAGATTTGTTTAGTATACGAAACTGTTAGCGTTGGCCTAAATTAAACGGCTCTTTCAAGAAAGACTCTTGTAGAAAGTTTTGTTTCCGGATCTGTAACCAATTCTATTGAACCGGCGTAGCAATTTTGGCTCCAATTTAATAGAGAGACTCTACTATTTGCTGTTTGCTTTGTGTGGCGCGATCGAATTTCCTCTTTTTTGCGCGTCATCTAATGCATATCTGGGGAGCCCACCTACTACCATTGTGCGCTGCAAAGTTGGCTGGCCACCTAGTTTAGTCATATATTCATAACAGCGCCGGTCTGTGTGTGTACTGGATTGTAGCTGCCACAGCCAAAGCTCGCTTTTTTACAGTTGGCCAATTTAACAAAAAGCGCCACCACTGTATGAAATTGAATTTAGTTTTTCTGCCTTCCCGGGCTTATGGGCTTAGCTGTGTGCCTGACCAAATAGTGTATAGTATAGTAGAAATCAGTATTATTATTTAGAAGTGATTCTGGGAAGAAGTCTGGGAGGGGACCAACTGAAGCGAATGCTGCAGCGCAGAATGTCTGAAGAGCGGAAACAATTGGAACATCAGATGAAGGTGAAATTCGGCTTCTTTCTCGGCCTTTTCATCGCTTGTGTTTGGCACTGGACCCTGGTTATGCGCAGCTTTAGAGAGTGAATGGCTTTTTGGACACCGTAAAACTTTGCCTTTCAATACTGTCCGCCTCTTGTCGGACTAAAACAGAACTTGTACAGTCAGGCACTTTACGCCGTTTATGGTACCGACACCATATGGTTCCGGTACCTAGGGTAGTGGTTCCAAAGTATGGTACCGTCACCATATTTGGTACCGGTACCATGGTACCCCACGTTTGGCGACTGTGGTGGTACCATGGTACCGTATGGTACCCCTACCCATGGCCATGGGTGCCGGTACCATATTATATGGTGGTGACGTTACCATATAGTACCACTACCATATTATGGTACGAAATGTAAACAGAGTAGTACCATTTATTTATAATGTGGTACCGGTACCAATGCGAAGGTAGGGGTACCATATGGTACCACCACAGGCCCCGAACGTGGGGGTACCATATTATATGGTGCCGGTACCATAAACGGCGTTAAGTGCCTGACTGTAGTACTAATCAGTCTTGCTCTAGAGCTGAAAAATTCAGAAGTTTTACGGTGTTTTTTAGTCTGTAAAAATTCAGTACTCGTCTAACCTATTCTAAATCACTATCAAACGATTTTTCTTCTACTGTAACAATCTGTGTGAATTGGATTAGGTTAACCGAGTTTTTTGCTGCTAATAAAGCAACTATGCATGCTGTAGCCGTCAGCCCTATCTCTATGCATGTGGTCATAAATTTTAAAAGCCGAATTAAGGTGTCTGCAAACAAAACGCAGCCAGATGTGTGTGTTGTATTCGATTTCAATTCAACCGTCCTATAGGGGCCGGCCGTCAATGGCTTTTTATCAAACAAACACTAACCTGCGCTCGCTCCCTAAACGGCGATTGAATTATGGGTGGCCGCGCCGCCCCAAAAACACTGTTTTATTGTTTTAGCTGGAGGTGGCCGATGCAGAGCTGAATTTCCAAACGGAGAAGCAGCAGTTGTTGGCTAAGTTTGAGCGCGAAAAGCTGAAAATGCATGAAGAATGGCAGCAGGAAATCGCCGCCCTTCTGTCCACCGCCAAACAACAGAGAGACGACGCGCTACAGACGCAGGAGAGGGAGTTGACGGAAAAGTATGATCTTTTATTATTTTCTCTCTGTTTTTCCCTATCTTCCATATTGGGCAACTGGTATTGAAGTTTTTGTCAGGTATAACGACATACATGGTAATGGTATTCATATACATACAGTATTGGCCATGAAATGACCGCCTGGCCTTCATTCGAAGTTTTCTGAGTAATTTCAAATGTCCGCCATTCGGTCAATTTTCAACCGAATGAAAAGATTTTTGGCACGATTATTATTATTTGTTAAGAGTTTGTTTTGGCCAAGTCCTAGCCTGCTAGCCTTCTGTAGCCTGGAGTTGTGCCCTGTCGAAATGAACTGCCTCGAATTTTTAGACGTCAGTTTTGAACATGAATATCTTACGAACCCTTCATCGGATCTTTCCCAAATTTTGCAGGTTAACCAATCTTTATATGGGCTTAAGAGCCAATGCACATAAAAAGGGTAAAATCATGTAAAGTAGCTATGTCAGGGATTTGGACCAAGTGGTGTTTTTTAGTTAGTATAAGAGTAGAAACGACCACGTGCGAGATGGTTTTTGCATATTCCTCCATACAGCAGAGTTATGACATTTTTTGTGATTTTTGCTCCAAAAATCGTTTTTTGCCCATAACTTTCTAACCAGTGGTCCAAATTTAACCGCGAATACATCAAAAGATGTGTCTTTCTTTGTAGAATCTCCTGATAAAATCTCAACTGCATTGCTTCTTCCCCTCTCGAATTATTCGCGAAAAATCGGTCGAAAAGACCCCAACTTTGAGGTCATTTTTCTCGCTTGGAGGTGCCTACCTAGAGGCGTCATCTGGTGGACCTAATAGAGCAACACCTGTACTATAATAATGTAAAAAAATTATCATGGGCATTTTTGATTTGCGCGAAAACATTGAGCTCAAAGTTTCGAAAAGTGCCAAAATTGAGCATTGGTTTCCTCGCATTTTCGCGTTAATCAAAGCATATATAGCGCTTCTGGGAGCGTCTGAGAGTCTGAAATACAGTCGTTCAGTAAGAATTGAATGCAGTGCGTTGCTATTGTGCAGTAAATGCTTCTTTTTTGGAAGAACTGGTCAGACAGGTTCCTTTCGCTTGACAAGGTGAAGCAAATAATTTAATTACTGCTGAGCTGGATCAGAACCTCTACATACATACAGGTGCAGTAATACTTGAAAGGTTGAAAGTTTATACAACAAAGCACAGCATACGGTATGTACATTATGTACTTCTGGGCACTTGCCGGGCAGGACCTATTGCCCGGCTCGAAAGCCCTTCCATTCAAAAACCTTGATAGATCCAATTTGGCCAGTTTGGAACGAAAGTTTGAGACCGACAGTGATTTTACAATATCGGATGAAAAGCTGTTTCACAAGGCTGTTTGTTAACAACCCGAAAGAAGAAGTTTTTGCGCAGCTGAAGACTTGCATGCGTTAGGACTATAGAGGGGCCGTGCAAAAATTACGTAATCGCATGTGTGGGACTGCAGTTCGTCAAATCATTAGAACTTATTCAAATCGCAGTACTAATTACGGTGGGGGAGGGGTTGGCAATTTTATAACGAAATTTTCTGGTTGCATCTTTTATAAAGAGCAAAAACCACCAAAGTGACCATAATTTTTATTGTTTTTTATCTACAGTACAGGTACGTGTAAATGGTCTTGCTTTAAAGACATCAGCTTACATTTTCTCAATTTAACTTTGATAAATACGTTTAGATTGGATCCAACTCCAAATTTTGGGAGGGCGTAGGGACTCTACCGTAGGGTAGCCAAAATCATTACGTAATTTCGGGTTAGGGGTCGGAAAATTATTACGCCCATTACTGGGGGAGCGGGGGTCCGAAAACGGCCAAAAATGCAATTACGTAATTATTTCACACTCCCTTACAATATTTTTCGTTTTACCTTATAATAGTTTTACCTACCAGCAAATTGATCCGCCGAATGTGCTCAACACTAAGAGCGCCGCTACATCCTGCTGCCGGTCTTTTCCATGAACACTGCGCTCAGTTTAAAGGACGGATTAGTTGCTTAGTCACTGCAACTAGTAGTAAACAGCTTAAAAAACATAACATATCTGCTTGCATAGTGACAAAACGTAGATACACTCTATAGAAAGTGTTGACACTTTTCGAAAATTTGAGCTCAATTTTTTCGCGCAAATCAAAAATGCCCATGATAATTTTTTTACATTCTTATAGTACAGGCGTTGCTCTATTAGGTCCACCAGATGACGCCTCTAGGTAGGCACCTCCAAGCGAGAAAGATGACCTCAATTTTGGGGTCTTTTTTGACCGATTTTTCGCGAATAATTCGAGAGGGGAAGAAGCAATTCAGCTGAGTTTTATCAGGAGATTCTACAAAGAAAGACACATCTTTTGATGTATTCGCGGTTAAATTTGTACCAAAGGTTAGAAAGTTATGGGCAAAAAACGATTTTTGGAGCAAAAATCACAAAAAATGTCATAATTCTGCTGTATGGAGGAATGTGCAAAAACCGTCTCGCACGTGGTCGTTTCTACTCTTATACTAACTAAAAAACACCACTTGGTCCAAATCCCTGACATAGCTACTTTACATGTCTTCCAGGCGTTTTACCCTTTTTTCGTGCATTGGCTCTTAAGAACCTGAAGAGCTCAGCTTTCTAGACAACCGGTTACAATCTGGCAGGTTTTTAGTTTCAATAAAGGTGAAAAATTAGCTTTCTCAAGAATGATGCTGTTATCCCCCCAAGCACAGAAAGCAGGATTATACGAACTAGTGGGGTGGTGGATTTGAATCGCCTCAACTAAGGAAACACAATTAACACCTAAATTTGGCCATACAACCGTGCTTATGTTTAGAGGGCACCACCCTACTTTTTGACAATGCTGATTTTTCACCTTGACTGAAACTAAAAATCCGCCAGATTTTAACCGGTTCTGTTAGAAAGCTGAGCTCTTCAGGTTCTTAAGACCATATAGAGATTGGTTAAACTACAAAATTTGGGTACGATCCGATGAAGGGTTCGTGAGATATTTACGTTCAATTTGAAGTCTGAAAATTCGGGTCCGTTGATTTCGGAAGGGCATAACTCGAGGCTACAGAAGGCTATCAGGCTAGGACTTGGCCAAAACAAACTCTTAACAAATAATAATAATCCAGCCGAAAATCTTTTCATTCGGTTAAAATTGACAGAATGGCGGTCATTTGAAGTTACCCAGAAAACTTCGAATGAAGGCCAGACGGTCTTTTTATGGCCAACACTGTATGGTAGCGATACCATAAGACATCACCGAGGTCTGGATCGAAGGGTATGGTACCACTTGATGTTAAAAATCTAATCTTGTCATTTCTAGTCGTACAGAGCGTCCTGAAAATACGATTTCTAGTCCATCCTAGCGACTATTTGAGGTTTTCTGTTATTGAGGGCTCTAATCAATAGGAGGGTAGGTAGGTCTGGTAAATAAGTAAGTAAAGAAGCGGTAAAAACTTGTCAGACGCGCCAGTGCATTGGCCTTTTGCACTGCAATAAACTTTTATGCTTTCTTCCTGCTGCCACAATAATTGCCGGCGGCCGGGCGGTCGGTCGGTAGGCAGGTTGACGGGAGACAAACGATCTGTCAGTCTGTTGTGTTTAGGCACGAGCGACTGCGACGCGAATTGGAGATAAAGTTTGCGTCGGAAAAGAACAGTATGGAAAGGGCGTTCGCAGAGGAAAAAATGGAAATGATGTCGCGACTGCAGGTGCCGACTCAATCTTTTCTTGTTCTTTTTTGGCCTTCGGTTTAATCTTCTCAATCAAACCGGGACTTTCTCTTCTTTTGCTGATGTTTGGTTGCCATGACAATATTATTAGTTAGTCAGTAGTATAGTGCCGCGTTACTTAGAAACGCTAACTATTAATTTACTATAAATGGTATGCTTTTCTGGTCACGTTGAGCTGAAAATTGAAATCAATGTTTAGCTTTTGTGTTAATATTTTAATTGTAGCTGTCTATAACTTGCTTTTGCTCAGTCGATGAGAAAACAGTAGAAATGCAGAATTGTTAGAAATAGACCTGTTTGGCTATTTCAAGACAGCTCAAAATACCGATTACGGCTGTTTTTATATACATTTATATATATTTATATTGCAGGAAAAACAGAAAATGACTACAAATTCGCAAATTCTGAAATAGTAGTTTGTTGTCAATATGTAGTCGGCCAAAATAATTTGTAGTCTTAAGGTGGATTCATACTAGATCGCCAGGCGACTTTTCTGTAGAAAAACTGTCGCTCCGTGTAGATAAAAATTTTCTGCTCAATAGACATTTCTTCGCGAGCTTCTTCCATAGTTCAATTTTTTAACTACAGTTTTGTAGATTTTTGTCGCCAGCGGAAAGATCTCGCTCGGCGTTTGGGCGCGTTTCATACTTAAATCGAGTTGTTGTTCTACAGAAAAGTGGCCGGGCGATCTTTTTCTGCAAAAATATGAATGCGTCTTCAGTTAATTTGTAGTTTTGATGACGTCATAATCGCCGAAAATATCTAGTTAATAGTAGTTAGTAGTACTACGAATTAGGTCTAGTTGGACAGCAGTACCAAGTTGATTCACCGAATCTTCCAATGACTCAAACAAAAGGTTGTTTTAATGAGGGCAGCCTTGCTTGTCCGCTCTAAAAGCAATTCCATTTCGAAAATAGAATGCTGCTGAGATTTCAGATTTTCGCTCAAATCGGCTGATAATCACCAACTTACCTGTACCTACAGCTTTCTTTTCAGGAAGACTTCGAAGTGGAGCTGCGAAGAGCGCGCGAGGGCTCAGCCAGCAACAGCAGTGGCAGCTACTCGCACGAGACTGCGCAGATCCACGAGTTGAGCAAGAAAATCAAAGTATAACTTTGGTCCACCAATGGTGTCTCTTCCGAATATACCTACAAACATTCCATAGGTGCTGGAGTCCTCTCTGGATGGTCAGCGCAATGGTTACGAGGCGCGACTTCAAGCGCTGCAGACTGAATTCGACGCTCGCCTCGCCGAATTGACGCCCACGCCCGAGCTGGACGCCGATTGGCTGACGCCCGACCACTTGCCCCTCCCCTTGCAACTGCGCTTCAGCTCTATGCTAGACGAGTTTAGGTGAGCACTGAATTGGACAGAAATATTACAGTCTGGCACTTAACGCCGTTTATGGTAGCGGCACCTTATAATGGTACCACCACGTTCGGCGACTGTGGTGGTACAATATATGGTACCGGCATCCATAGTCATGGGTAGGGGTACCATATATGGTTCGAAATCTGAATAGAGTGGTGCCATGGTACCGGTACCGGTACCAATGCGAAGGTAGGGGTACCATTGGCGATCGACCGGAACCAAAATTTTCACCGGAACCGGAACCACCCAGTTCCGGTCGGAACCGGAACCGGAACTTTTTCAATATTTGGTCCAAAATTTATAGAAACGTATTTATAGGCACGTCGTGTACAAATTCCTGTTATAAACATCAGCAGAAGTTCAAATCAACAACAGAATACAGACTTTTCAATAACAGTAGTCAAGAGCACGCAAATTGTACTTCAGAAAGAGAAGCTTTTACACATTTTCAGGTTTCAGCTTTGATTGATCTGTCACCTTCGGAGATGTTTTTAGCTGCCTTAAAGGTTCTTTCACTGGCAACCGTTCCGATAGGAGCGCTCAAGTATTTGCGGGCCAGCTGAAATGCGCTGTTTAGTGCTAACTTATTAAAATCTTACCAATCATAATGAAGTCACAGCTAACCTCAGCCAGTTTCTTCCAAGAACCGTTTTGCTTTGTGCGCCAGTACTCAAGAGGGTTCTGCAGAGCATCTATGAGTGGCTCCCCCAAATAGTCAGCCACCAACTGCTTTCGATTCATCCTTCTCATTGACCAAAAAATGTCGCCACACCAGTGCAGTTTTGCTTGCCATTCAAACTGACTTGAACAGAAACACTCAAAACACACAGACACCAAAGAAGAAAGAAGAGGATCACGCAAAAATAAATAAAAAATCGAGCAACAAGGCGAGTATGCAGCCCTTTCCCCATTCATGCAAATTCTACTGCCCCCACTGAGCTGCGCACTTTATTAAACAGACGCAATAATACTTGATGTAACTGAATATCCATCGAAAATAGTGAATGAAAAAGTTCCGGTTCCGGTACCCTTTTTCACCGGACCGGAACCGGAACCGCCAGTTCCGGCCGGAACCGGAATTCCGGTCGATCGCTAGGTACCATGTGGTACCACCACAGGCCCATGGTACCACTACCCTAGGTACCGGTATCTTATATGGTGTCGGTACCATAAACGGCGCTAAGAAGTGCCTGACTGTATGTAATAATGAAAACTGTTGAAAATTGTAGAGACCGTGAGCGGCAGAAATTGGCTCAGGAAAAAGAACAGCTGTGTCAGGGTTTACAAAAGGAACGCACGCAGATAGCTGCCACCTTAGAGGCCGAGAAAGATATTCTGGTCACTCAGCATGCTGCCACAATTTCAAAGGTATCAAATGCAATTAATTAATTACTTAGTGCGGATAGCAGTACGTGCTTGCTCAACTGGGTCAAAAATCGAAGCTGGACAGAAGTGGCAAAATTAGATTTTCTGTTTAAGAAAGATGCAATAATTGCACTCCAGAAAAAACTGAACGGGTACAAAATTTGTCGATACAACATACGACATTAAGAGTCGGTCTCTGAACCGATCGAGTCTCAGTATTCAGACCCCAAAATTGAAACTTTGGCCCAGAGAGCTGTAAGTTGGTACACTAATACATACTTATGAGTTGTCTTTCGGCCCCAAAGGATTAGTGGATTTGACGCTCCAATCCCGAGATACAGCCTTCTGAAAATCGGCCCGCTTAGCTATGGGACCAAAATTTCAAACTCGAATTTCTAACCTACCAGCTGGAGTTGGAAGATAAAAATTTGGGTTTTTGCGTAACTTTTCGAGTACTTTAAGAATCTGCAGTCCAATTTTGTTTTGGAAGAAAAAAATTTTTTTCGACCTCTTTGGCGGGCCATAACTTGGCTGGAACCCCCCCTAGAGGCGCTTTTTTATTTCATAACTTTGTAGCGCTTTTTATAAGCTTCATTTTTGTATAGAATATGTTACGATTGCTTGTGGCCAATCCAGTGAAAATTGGCCTCAAATGTCAGGAACCCGAAAAATTCGCATGTTTCACTAGAGACATAATTTTCCAAATCGAATTTCTGACTTAATAAACGGAGTTGACCTTTGAAAATTAGGGTTTGCAGAGTACTTTCAGTGTGCCTTCGGAATATTTAGTGGATTTAGGATTTCTAGGAAGAAAATTTTTTTTCGACCTCTTTCGCGGGCCATATCTCGGCTGGAACCCCCCTAGAGGCGCTTTTTTATTTCTTAACTTTGTAGCGCTTTTTATAAGCTTCATTTTGGTATAGAACACGCTACGATTGCTCGTGGCCAATCCGATGAAAATTGGCCTCAAATGTTGAGAACTCATAAATATTTGGCCTTCCAAATGAAGGAATTTTTCGGGTTTGTTCGAGCAATCGTAGCGTGTTCTATACCAAAATGAAACTTATAAAAAGCGCTACAAAGATATGAAATAAAAAAGCGCCTCTAGGGGGGGTTCCAGCCGAGTTATGGCCCGCGAAAGAGGTCGAAAAAAATTTTTTTCCTAGAAATCCTAAATCCACTAAATATTCCGAAGGCACACTGAAAGTACTCTGCAAACCCTAATTTTCAAAGGTCAACTCCGTTTATTAAGTCAGAAATTCGATTTGGAAAATTATGTCTCTAGTGAAACATGCGAATTTTTCGGGTTCCTGACATTTGAGGCCAATTTTCACTGGATTGGCCACAAGCAATCGTAACATATTCTATACAAAAATGAAGCTGATAAAAAGCGCTACAAAGTTATGAAATAAAAAAGCGCCTCTAGGGGGGGTTCCAGCCAAGTTATGGCCCGCCAAAGAGGTCGAAAAAAATTTTTTTCTTCCAAAACAAAATTGGACTGCAGATTCTTAAAGTACTCGAAAAGTTACGCAAAAACCCAAATTTTTATCTTCCAACTCCAGCTGGTAGGTTAGAAATTTGAGTTTGAAATTTTGGTCCCATAGTTAAGCGGGCCGATTTTCAGAAGGCTGTATATCGGGATTGGAGCGTCAAATCCACTAATCCTTTGGGGCCGAAAGACAACTCGTAAGTATGTATTAGTGTACCAACATACAGCTCTCTAGCCCAGAGTTTCAATTTTGGGGTCTGAATAGGGCAAAGGGCCAAGACTCGATCGGTTCAGAGACTGACTCTTAAACTTCCGCATTTAATTCTGCCATACTAATGAGAGTTGGGACCTAAAAATTGGGACGACTGGAACCCCCTCCTATGCAGTTTTTTGTATTTCGCAATTTTGTAGCGCTATCGATTTGGTACATATGGATCCCAACTGTCATAGTATGCTATAAATCGGGAATAGAAGCTTTATGTATCTTACTGGTTTTGTACATTCTACAGCGCATTTCTCACAATGTTGGGTCGTAGCCACAAATGCTTTGTGTTTCAGCTTGAGTCAGACTACAATAGTCAGTTAACGGAAGCTCAACTGCGTCTCAATCAGTCTTTACAAGCCGAACAGACAGCCAAGTCTGAGTGTGACCGATTGCTGCAGTACAAATTGCAGTTGGAAGAGGCCAGAGAGGAATTGACAGTCCTCAAACAGACAGTGACAGAGTTGGAGCAAAGACCTGCTCTCTCTCACTCTCACACACAGACCACCGACAAAGCGGCGCCCAGTTGCGAGTTCGGCGCTCAAACCGAACACGCGGCGGCGTGGCGACTCGATGCGGCTAGTAGACAGCGCTGCGGAAGGTGTCAGATGATCGTGGACAGACTGGTGGATCTGGAGGATCTGATTCAGAACGAAGTGTCTGGAGAGTCGGGAATTGAGGAAATGGCTTCCAGTGCTGAGAGCTTGGATGTAAGTTTTGTTCTGGACACTTCACCTTCGATTCTCAAACGTCTACTTGTTAGAGCTAAGTCTAAGCCGCTTATTTAGACTATTATTGGTGTTATACAGTCAGGCATAAGGTACCGGTACCATTATAATCACAGTTGTTAAAAATTTTGAAATTTTGATTTTGTTTTTAACAATTTTTTTAATCGTCTTAAGGGGTTCAGCGTGCTAGTACAGGTATTTGCAGCAATTTTTCCACTTTTGCACCTCAAGTCAGTTAAGAAAGCTGTTCGAAAATACGGGTCTAAACACTGCGTATAACATGCATAATTTGACCGAAAATTGTCTTTAGAGGCACTTCTAGGTGAACCTAAGGAAGCATTTCTCAAGCAGTCGCTGTTAGGCTCAGTGCAAAAGAAGTATTATGTAGGGTGCTAGACAAAATGTTGGCTGTTTTGCTTCCAACGAATTTACTAAAAATTGCATGGCTTAATTTGCAGATTGATTTATAGATTCAAAAGAGCTTTTTTTTAAAAAATAGGTTTTTTTAATTTTTGACCAAAACAACTGTGATTATAATGGCACCCATGTTCGGGCATTTTGGTAGTTGGTTACTATCTAATATGGTAGCAGTCCATTCAATTTCATAGATACCATGCTACCAGTACCACCGGCACACGTGGTCATTGTGTCTATAGTGGCCGGAACCGTACCGATACCATGTATGGCATTAGGTGAGGTGACTGTCTGTCCCAATAGAAGGCAGGAAGCTGTGGAGGAAGCAAAGAGAGATTTTCAGGCGAACCTGGAACCGTTGTTGCTCAAAAAGGAGAACCTAAAGTTGCGCAGGAAACTGAAAGCGGCCCGCGAGCGACTGTTGGATCTGCGACTGTGTCTGGCTCTCTCCAACTCACAGGAAATTCGGTTGCACATAGCTGCTGAGCCGATAAGAGAGGAGGAGACTCTGTTCGGTCAGATTCAATTCACCAATCAACAGTGCTCGCAAGGTAAATTTATTCTTCACATGTAGCTACTGTTGTTTGGTATTGGATTTTCCTTTATGAGGATCTCTACTGTTTATTACGGCAGCAAAAACATCGAAATTTTACGATTCTGTTCGAAATTTTATCGAATTTTGCGGATCAATTACACATACACAAAAATACACATTTTGATCATACATGGGCCGGGGGGTAAGGGGGTATACCCCCTCGCCCACCCTCCACCCTCCCGGAGGGAGAAAATTTTTGCTTATTTAAGGCAAAATATGCGTTTTTTGTACTGGGGGAGTGTTTGTGTATGGTAATGTGTATCCGAATTTTCCATGTGTATGTGTATGGGTATACAGATTGAAAAAAAAAAGTGTATTTTTGTGTATGGTAAATGTGTATACACAAACAACAGTAGTAGATGAGTATAAACAGCAGATAGTTTCATACATGGGCCGGAAAAATCCGGAGGGGGGGTGGGGGGGTTGAGACCTCGGGGGGGGGGGGGGTCCCCCCCCGAAAAAAGGCCAAAAAACGCCTATTTTGCCTTAAATAAGCGAAAATTTCCTCCCTCTGGGAGGGGGGAGGGGGGGTATGGCCGACCGAGGGGGAGGGGTATACCCCCCTTACCCCCCCGGCCCATGTATGGATAGTTTGTAGTAAACTGTTTGTCTGTAAAGATAAGCGGAGTATTAGTTTCAGTAGTGGAGGAGTCTTTGGCGAAAGAAATGGAGCGGTTGCGGCAAGAGAATTTTCTGTTGGAGGCGCGTCTCAGCGAGACCAATTCGCTCCTACAAGAGACGGTGGCCAAGTATCAGGGTCAACTGCGCGAAACTGCGCGTTTGGGAGATTTGATACAGCAGCTGTGGAACTCGCACAGGGGCAACTAATCATATTTCTGCAGTCTCTGCTATATTTGTCTGTACCTCTACCTACCTGTACATGCTTGTACGTTTGGTTGTGTGCCGTAAGTGTAAGATATCATCCCTGTAAAAACCTCAGTGTAACTTTGCTTGTGATTTACCAAAAATTTGGTGTCTTTAAATAAGTTTGGTCTACTCTACTGTATGTAGTTCGTCAAGGTATCCTGGTGAACTGATGAAATAAGGTATTTTGTGTACTTTCTCAATCAATCCTGTTTTTCTGGTCCTTTAGAGCTTTATGTATGGTTATTTTCTTGTTTCAACTTGTGTAGGCGGACACAGTAGCACCTTGTCCTGGCTTGCCATATACAAATGCTGGTTTAACAAGGAAAATAAAATCATTCTATGTAATCTACACACTACAGCTGGTATCTCAAAAATTCAATTTCAGGTTCAGGTACATTTTGCAAAAGTACCCAGTTTCAGGAATACGTTAAATATCGAAAATACAATTCGGCTATAAAAACTCCGCTCCTGTTCGGCTTCGCGTAAACACGTAAACAGAAATGCCGTAGTAGAATTGACTCAAATTTTGATGATTTCATTGAATACCACTGCTATATACGTATACGGTACAGTACAGTACGTTTTAGTCTGGAAATTTGAAGGAAACCATACTCGATGCTTTGCTAGAAATTGCCAAGACAAAATACGAACTGCTAAGGCAAAACACAAAGAACAGTGAAGATTTGTACAAATTAACAAGTGAATTAGTGTTTTTGCTGATGACGTGAAACTGTATCGAGTTTTATCTTCAGCAAAATGTCAGGTACTCACTCAGCATTATTTTTGAGGGTTCAAATCAACCCCTTCATACCGCGCATTGGATAGATTGGAGTACCCATGGTGCCTAAATTACAGTATACTGTGTCGGTGTTCCCAAGCGAGGTTTGTCAATCTCCATTCACGCGTCTAAATCAGGTGGTTTAAAGACGAGTACAACTAGCAGTGGCGATATTGTGGAAAATGTGGAGTAAAATTAGGTCAGTTAGCACTTTAGGGACAGGAGTTTTGAGGCGTTATTCGAAATTTCTGTCTTTCAGTATGGAAACACAAATCACCTTTCCTTCTGTGCCATTGCATTCACACACAGACAGAAGCCACCAAGAAAAAACCTGAGAAGTGGCCTCCAGCGGCCTGTCCATCAGGTTTTAGTAGATTTATGATTCGGCACTTTTTCAATAACTTTCGTTTCAATGCTTCGTATGTAAGTCTGATGAGTGGCGCTAATAATCTTGGTATTTGGAAGTGGACATCATCAAGTTCAGGTTCAAGTAGATTTTTCAAAAGTACACTAGGTGACAGGTTCAGGTTCAAAAAAAGGTACTCGAATGATCGGAAATCCAGCACCTGCTATCGAAACCCATGCTGTTTCGCATAAACAGACTGTCATAATCATACATGTAACAAACAGGTCATCCGCCGAAGGGGAGGGGAGTTGGGCACAAAAAATCGTCAAAAATCGCTAATTTGGGCTGAAATACAGATAAAAAGTGCTGTTTTACAGGCGATTTTGGCAATTTTTGTGTCTGAAATTGCAAAAGATCGCAAAAATTTGCTCAAAAAATTACTTTCCAGAAAAAACGGAGGGGGTCGGAAAAATCGTCTCGCGGGGGGTCCCGATCAGCGGTCTGGCCTAAGTCGGGTGGGGGGGGGGGCAGACCGCACAGACTCCACCTGTTACATGTATGGCCATAATTGAGTTGATGATTTTAATGAATACCAGCCCAGCACTACTAATATATACAGTTCGAAATTTGAAGAAAATCTTGGTTTTTGCCTATCAGAAGTTTGGCACTGAATTTTGCTGAGTAATTGCTGAGATCAAATACGAATTTGCTTAGCCAAAATACAAAAACGTCAACGTACAGTACTCTACGTATACCATACTATTCTTTTTAACGAAAGTGTTTTATTGATTAATATTTAAAATAAGATTAGTACAATGGTTAGTACATAAAGATGACTAGCAGCTGGATCTGATGTCACTGTTTGTTTGTAGGTAGAGCAGTTTTCTTAGCACTGATTAATTTAGAATAAATGATAGACCTCCTGTTATGGACTCAGTACGTCAAAGAAACGCAGATATTTATCCCAGGTTTGCTTAAAAACATCTTCTTTTTTCAGCATTTTGTTTGCAAAAAATGCAGTTTTTAAACTAGCCTTGATAAAGTGTTGAAACGTCATGACTGACAGCTCTTTGACTTCATTTCTTGATAGATTATAGATAAACTGCTTTGTGTAAATACCTAGCAAGTTCAACACCTTTGAATCCACGTGCAAGTCATACTCCTGACCAAAAAGCGCAGAAATCAGATCGAAGGAAATCTGTTGATGGTCCACGTCGTAAATGAGTGCTTCCAGCATTCTCCATACTCGTTTTGCAAGTGGACAGTAGTATAACATATGTTCAACTGTGTCTGTGCTTCCTAAATGGCACTGTTTGCACTGCTTATCTTCCACTATTCTCCTGTAATACAAATACTGCTTGGTGGGAACAATCCTGTGCACAACACGATACTGAAAGTTACGTAGTCTAACGTCGCTAGATACAGTATGAGCTCGTCTACATCCGGAGAGCTGTTCGAAAAAATATACCATACTATTCTTTTGTTAACAGACTATGTGGATATAATAAACTGAACTTATAAATGACAGGAAGCGGCAATTTTATCGATGTCGTTCACTCGTGTAAGCGAGAAGGGTTAGAGATAATTCCCAGTCCCAGATTCTTTTAAGAGTCGTTCTCTGGTCAGATCGAGTTTCAGTATTCAGACCCAAAATTGAAACTTTGGCCTAGAGAGCTGTAAGTTGGTACACTAATACATATCGATAGGTTATGTAACCACCGCAAAGGATTTCCCGATTTGACTCTCCAGTCCCGAGATACAGCCGTCTGAAAATCGGCTCACTTAACTATGGGACAAAAATTTCGAACTTGAATTTCTTTCCTGCTAAAAACAGTTGGGACCTAGAATTTGGGGATTTTACGTAACTTTTAGAGTACTTCAAGAATTTTGGGTCGGTTTTCGGTTTTGACGAAAAAAATTTTTTTCGACCCCCTTCCCGCCCCCCTAACTCGTCTGGAACCCCCCTATGTGGGTCTTTTTATTTCAGATTACTGTAGCGCCATTTGTTAGCTACAGATTGGTGCCAAGCACGATAGCCCACGGCCTGGGGTTTTGAAGTAAATTGACTTCAAATGGCTGAAAATCGCATTTTTTTCCAGTTTTACTATGGGACAAAATTTCGTACTTGAATTTCCTTCCTTGTAAAAACAGTTCGGACCTAGAATTTGGGGGTTTTACGTAACTTTTAGAGTACTTTAAGAATATTTGGTCGGTTTTCGATTTTGACGAAAAAAATTTTTTTCGACCCCCTTCCCGCCCCCTAGCTCGTCTCGAACCCCCCTTTCTGGGTTTTTTTTATTTCAGATTATTGTAGCGCCATTTGTTAGCTACAGATTGGTGCCAAGCACGATAGCCCACGGCCCGGGGTTTTGAAGTAAATTGACTTCAAATGGCTGAAAATCGCATTTTTTTCCAGTTTTACTATGGGACAAAATTTCGAACTTGAATTTCTTTCCTTGTAAAAACAGTTCTGACCTAGAATTTGGGGGTTTTACGTAACTTTTAGAGTACTTTAAGAATATTTGGTCGGTTTTCGATTTTGACGAAAAAAATTTTTTTCGACCCCATTCCCGCCCCCCTAGCTCGTCTCGAACCCCACTTTCTGGGTTTTTTATTTCAGATTACTGTAGCGCCATTTGTTAGCTACAGATTGGTGCCAAGCACGATAGCCCACGGCCCGGGGTTTTGAAGTAAATTGACTTCAAATAGCTGAAAATCGCATTTTTTTCCAGCTTTACTATGGGACAAAATTTCGAACTTGAATTTCTTTCCTTGTAAAAACAGTTCGGACCTAGAATTTGGGGGTTTTACGTAACTTTTACAGTACTTTAAGAATATTTGGTCGGTTTTCGATTTTGACGAAAAAAATTTTTTTCGACCCCCTTCCCGCCCCCCTAGCTCGTCTGGAACCCCCTATGTGGGTTTTTTTATTTCAGATTATTGTAGCGCCATTTGTTAGCTACAGATTGGTGCCAAGCGCAATAACCCATGGCCCGTCGTTTTGGAGTAAATTGACTCCAAATAGCTGAAAATCGCATTTTTTTCAGTTTTACTATGGGACAAAATTTCGAAGTTGAATTTCGATTTTCAGCTATTTGGAGTCCATTTACTCCAAAACCCCGGGCCGAGGGTTATCGTGCTTAGCACCAATCTGTAGCTAATAAATGGCGCTACAATAATCTGAAATAAAAAAACCCACATAGGGGGGTTCCAGACGAGCTAGGGGGGCGGGTAGGGGATTTCGATTTTCAGCTATTTGGAGTCCATTTACTCCAAAACCCCGGGCCGAGGGTTATCGTGCTTAGCACCAATCTGTAGCTAACAAATGGCGCTACAGTACTCTGAAATAAAAAACCCACATAGGGGGGTTCCAGACGAGCTAGTGGGGCGGGGAGGGGGTCGAAAAAAATTTTTTTCGTCAAAATCGAAAACCGACCAAAAATTCTTAAAGTACTCTAAAAGTTACGTAAAATCCCCAAATTCTAGGTCCCAACTGTCTTTAGCAGGAAAGAAATTCAAGATCGAAATTTTTGTCCCATAGTTAAGCGACCGGATTTTCAGATGGCTGTATCTCGGGACTGGAGCGTCAAATCGGGAAATCCTTTGCGGTGGGTACATAACCTATCGATATGTATTAGTGTATGAACTTACAGCTCTCTAGGCCAAAGTTTCAATTTTGGGTCTGAATAGGGCAAAGGGCCAAAACTCGATCAGTTAAGAGACTGACTCTTAAAAGCAGACAGACTGATCGGCTCCTCAACAGAAATCTTCATACAGGGTGTCTCAAAAAATGATCACATTTCTTTTTACTGCCATTTCCGTAAATTTTGACCAAATAGGCTGAACTTTGGACCATAGGTGCCAAAAGTCGGGCAATTTTATGTGTTAAAGTTTGGTGCACTAGGCTTGACTCAATCCCGAGAAATTTAAAAAAAAGTGAAATTTGGTAATTTCAATAGTGAAAGGCGGTCACCGAAAAATGGAAACATTTCCTTTTCCTATATCTTTTCTAATTTTTGACAGAATTGGATGAAATTTGGAGTGTAAATTGGCACAGCGAAACTTGGGATGGAGACATGATTAAGTTCTAGGGGGTGCTGGGGGCCTAGGCGCGCAGATCAACGACAGCTCTTGACTATTTGCTCAACAAGCATACGTACTCTCTTCCAGAAACGGTTTGTATGCAGTTATTTCAGTGCCGTTGACCGATCATATAAATGGATCGTATCACTAATACAGACAGAAGACAGAAATGAATATAGAAATTTTTTAAACAATTATTTAATTCCGATGATCTATCATTCAACTCCAAAAATCACACAGCGCCTGCTTGTTTGTTTTGGGAACACAAACCAGACACTTTTCGCTGTCTATGAAAACGAGCAATTGGCTAAACGGTCAATTGTCTCCATGCAAGTGTAACAGAAGGCCCAGTGTGCCATTAAGAACCTGGGCTGTTTGAGCGCCAACTGCAACATACAAACACGGGCTACTATAAATGGAGACAGATTTTTATTTGGAAGTGACCAGTTATCAATACAAAACGTGCAAATATTACAGTATTTTTGGTGGCAGACCTACATATTGTTTTGTTTGTATGAAATCGATTGAAATCTGGTTTCCTTTGGCCCAGTGTCACCAAGTTAAGGTTGAGCGAGTCCATCGTTTGATGATGAGATCGTTTTTTTGTTACCACTTGGGCAACGGGCCCACAAATCGCCAGACATTGACATATTATGCGGCAAAAAACACACCTCTACTTATCTAGACTATTCGCTATGCCAACTGAACTGAATCAAAGTAAACAAAGTAAGGAAAACATTAACAATTGGAGGCTGTGGTCTTTGCACTCCGAATACAAAGCGTGCGGTAGTCTACAAAAATATTAGTTTCGCCATTCTCACGTCGTAGCCGCAATTCCTTCCGCAAGTCAAAAGCTTTCTTGGCTTGCCATGGCGTCAGATCACAACCAATGTAGACAGTTTGTTAATAACTATAATTGGAATGTGCCTTATGAATACTTGCTCTTTTTGTGTAACGAAAACGAACGTGGGTCACGTGTCTGGTATCCAATCTGTCGCACTGTTGCTATCAAACGTGCCATGCTTTTGTATAAGTATTTCAACGGTCCTGAGCACATCCTCACCAGAGCCAGAGTGGGAGATCGTCGGAGTGCACGGCTACGGTCTGCCCTAACGAACGATGTGCAACATTCTAATTCCTACTGCTGCCACTAACACGTTTTTGTACGAATCTATTCGCATCTGCAATTCTCTTAGCAACTATGTTGTGCACAGCAATTTTTCGTCCTTTTCCCAGTGGCTTTTCCAGGGGGGTGTAGGGTGGGTACACCCCCCTTTGCGGTGGAGGTAGGAAGAGAACGTCTGTCAAAAATAAGCGAAACTAATGAATTATGTACCAAAACTGCCTATTTTGTACTCAGAATGCCTTTTAAATACGTTTTTGAAGGCTAAATTTTCAAAATTTTCTCGCCCTGGTCGGGCAGATTCCCAACCAGGCCACTTTCAACTACTAAAAGTTGTAATTTCTGTTAATTTTAAGCCTGGAATGTGTTTTAAACGCATTTTAATTGTCTCTGCATGAGAAAACGGGCCAACTGCCGGGTCAAAAAAAAATTCAAAATCAGTTTAGGAATTTGTAGGATTGATATTCTAGATCAGTTTTTGATGAGAAAAACGAATCTGACGTCGAAATTTCGCTAGCTCGATTTGCACAGGAGTTATTTAGGGGGGAACCTTTAGAGTCATGGCAAAATTTTTCTTTTGAATTTATAGAATTGAACACTTTTTTCTTACCAAAACGGGGTTGCTGAATCTCGTGACACCCTTCGTTTTCACCGAAGACCTCAAAAAGTGCGATTTTTGCCACTTGAAAATTTCAATCACATTTATCTCAAAAACTGTACGTGCCAACTATGAGCTTTTCAAGCTCCAAATAGTTCAGGACATATGCTATCGATTCATAAAAAAATATTGGGGGGTCATCGTTGGTAGACGGGCACTTCATACCCTCTGAAGTTTGGGTGGTGGTCAAAATTTTGCATTTTTCGACCTTTTCTGTCTGAACCATCCGCTTCAAATGAATGTCATTCTCTCAAACTGAGCCCAATCGTAATATGGTTTATGGCGTTGAAAAGAGCTTGCTTCGTAGATTAATTTGATGTATATATGTCTCATAATAGAGCCAGTACAAAAGCCGGAAACTTGAAATAAAATTTATTTTATTTCGAAAAGAAATTTAAATTTAGTATTTTGGTTTATTCATGTTCTGCAGTTGAGTGGTGCTTTATGAATACTGGGTGAAATAGTCTCGTTACATCAAAACATTTTATCGATTGTGGACACAACACTAGTTTTGGCCTGTTGTTGCAGCTGTATCGATTTTTCGGCCTGTGTGTTTACATAACTGCAGTATGTAGGGCACAAGTCAGCCACTTGCCTACGAACTGTCTGCTTAGTACATATTCGCTTTCTGCCCATGGGTCTTGGTTGTTTGTTTTGTGGCTCTATCTCATGAAAGTCTCAGATGTTTTGCTGGTTTTTGTCATACATGTGTAGGTAGTTTATTGTTATTCATAGGTAGGCCTGTATGGCAGATATTAACAAATAGCATTTCTTAGTTTTTCAGTCTGTTTTTGTTTGCAGCTTGTGCGCTTGCTTCCTATGAAACGCAGTTCCATCACATGATTATTTTCCTCAAACAATTTCAGCTTGTAAACTAAGTTTGATTGATTGATATATTTTATTTTATTAAGTTAGTACTAATTTTTTCAGAAAAAAGTAGAAAGGTAGTGGTTTTTGCTTGCTTGCAGTCAGAATTCATGCCGCTAAGCCTTGCTGCGAAAATCTAGATCGTGTTCGTTAGATTCGTTGGCGCCAAATGACCATAAAAGTCGTGTATGAAATATATGGGTGCTTTACCAGAATGTATTGATATGATAGCTATTTCTATTTACAGATGATTATGAATTGAAAGGGTTTAGTACTGAGATGGCTTGCAACTTTTTGGAGCTAGCACCTGGAATTGCTTGTGGCTTAGGAGGAAAAGCCAAACAGTACCTGAGCACTCGAGCTGCTAAACTGGAATCAGCTGAAGCTGTGCCGTTGCTGTCGTGCAACAAATCTATCACAGAGCATCTGTGCAATTTACACTTCTCCATAGCGCGACAGCATGAACTTCCGCAAGCAGAATGGGAGCTGATTTTGTGGAGATGCGGTAAGTTTTTTCTGATGTTTGAGCATGTGCTACCTAGCTTTTACTGTATTCTGGCAGTTGGAATTAGGGCAAAGTTTTTGTATTGTAGAAAAGTCGTCAAAAGTCATCCTACTGTATGTATAATTTACTCAATAAGGTCTGGGTTGTTCTAAATCATTTAGAGTAACTGTTGCCATAATGATTTTGCAATTTTTCATGATTTCGCGGTGATAGGCCACTACGATATTTAATCCACTGCTAAAACTTTACTAGTTGTTAAAAAAAGAAAACAAGGCCTTTGCCGGGCCACTGGTGGCGTGGCATACGTACATCTTTGGAAACCTCTGCCGGTTTAGGAAAGTTTTCAACAACTCGTGGTGAAGCTCTTGCTTACAATGTTTGTCCTAACCACCGTTTCGAACTCGGGAATGGATTCGAACGTTCACAGTCATGCATGTATCCAAACCATGTTGCTGGCACTATCTCTTCTCACACTGAGGAATCAGGCAGCGGTGGAATTGTGAGAAAAATCGTCAAAAAGTTCACAAAACGAGGCTTTTATCAAAAGACCACTCTGAGGGCTACATTCAGAGTTGGACCTCTCCTCTCTAAGTCTCTTCATGAAATGGTGAGCGATATGACTATAGAAGGCTGAATTTTTTGCGATGGAGTCCATACTACAGTAGTGTAAAGACACCCTGCTGAGTACATATATGTGCTGTGGTCTGCCACCACCAACACGAGAAAAAACGTGACATCCTTTCTTCAGCCACTCATAGCATTTTTTGCCTATTTTCTCTGAAGCAATTCTGGGTTCATTTTTATTAGTTCAAAAGTGAACTAAAATTGTAAAACTGCTACAGTTAAGCAACTGTATTTTAGCTCTATATGTAACTTTCAGCTGTAACCGAGTCACAACTAAACTGACATTTAGAGCTCAAAACGAAATATTCCGTTACTTTAGAAAATTTTATTACTGGAACTCCTCCTTGGTTATTCAGTCAATTAATGAAATCAAGAAATTTTGCATTGTTTTGGTCCATTAGCCTAAAATTGTGGTTGTGTTTTGGGTTCAGGGTTTTGTTATCCAGGTAATTAGTTTACATAGCAAAAACACCGTGTACATATTGTACATAGTACAATGCTTCATTTACAGGGTCTTTTTGTTCCGCTTGGTGGTGGTCTTTGTAACCAATGCTATAACACAACTAAAGCACTAACGAAAGAAGAGCATGCTGAGGACAAAACGGAAGAAGGCGTTGAACCATGCAAGACTGAGGCAGCCGAGGAGGAGCCCGGAATTTCAGCTGGGTCACATGCACCAGTAGAACGTCTGGCAAAACGTAAAGCAGAAGGAAAAATCGCTCAGCTTGCTGAAGAAATGTCACCTGAGTTGCGATCAAAAAAGTTGATCATGAAGGAGACTCACAGCACCTACATGGAAAAACCAGCAAAACCGAAGGTGTCAAAGGCATATGAAGAAGCAATGGCTATACTGTCTTCTGCGGCAGTTCAAAGCTTTGTTGTTCAAACACCTCTTCAGCTGAAGTACCAGTTATCGAAGGATTTCGATGAGCTTGATGTGCGAGAGAAGAGGAGACTTGCTGCAACCTGTTCGAGTGGTATTGTCACAATTCTAGCAGTTGCAGCTCCAAATCAAGAGCTTGATCTGTGGCTTCAAATACTGGAGTCAAATGCAGTTGGTGAGAGGCTTGGCTTGGAACCACGAAAAGAAGATGCAAGTGACACTATGATGAACACACTCAAGGAGATTTACCTCAGTTCAGAATCCAGACAGATGGAGACGCAGATTATGTCAATCATCGTGTCCAGTGGAAGATCTCGTGGAGAGATTTTGCAGCTGATACCAGGGTTGAGCAAACGATGGGTATCAAACAGCCCTCAAGCATAGTGAAAAACAAGGCCCCGGTGTTCCTGTTCAGAAGACAGAGATAATTCGAACCAGATTAACTCGGTCACAGATCACCCACTTCGCAGAGTTTTGTGCAAGACCAGAGTACTTGCAAGACGTAGCCCACAGCAGCAGAACCTTGAAGTGTGACAGTGGAGAAAGGATTGAAATACCGAACTGCCTTCGAACAGTGACCACTACCCGTTTGATCAAGCTGTACCAAGCATACTGTTCTGAGACTGAGTATGAAGATGCACCATGTGAGCGAGTTCTGTACAAGCTAGTGACTGTATTTGCTGCCTCTCTACGGAAGAGCATGACAGGGTTGGATAACATGGCAGCAGATGGGGCTGAAGCTTTTGACTGTTTGTTTTCAATCCTGACACAGATTGAACAGCATGGTGGAGATGTTCGTGCAGTGAATGCAATCCGATGTGGATTGAAGGAGTTCAAACGGTACTTGAAACTTGACTTCCCTGCACATGTGCGTCAAGGTGGCCCATGCAAGACACACTGTGCCATGTTTGCTTTGAGTGACCGGCATTCAGAAGAATTGGCAGACGTATGTGCACACATGCATAACCTAAGCTGCGACCGATGCCAAGCCTGGCCACAGATCAAGACAGTGATACGAAGACTTCTTGAAGATCTGCCTGAAGAGCTGAGAGCATTAGAGCAGGCTGATGTCATGATGACAGATGTTGAAAATTCGTTTGACAGCATTTTGCACTGGCAACAACACATTCTACGAGCCGTTCATCAAGACAGTGCAAAGAACAGTATTCTAAGGCAGCTTGGGGATGGCGATACCATTGTTCTAATGGACTTCGCCATGAAACACTTGCCACTTTTCTTCCGCGAGCGACAGGAAGACTTCTTTGCAAAGAAAGGTAGCTACTCTATACTACTAAAAGGCTGGGAAAATCGGTCTGGAGTTAATATCCAATGATTTGGAGGAGTATACTACCGATTTGGGTGTGCTGGCTGCGGCCATTTTTTATGGGTCAATCCAGGAAGAAATGTCTCTTTCATGGTTGTTGTTGGGTGGGTGGGTTGGTTGAATTGAGCCCAAGTTGGTGAGAGGACAAGCAAAATTCCCCTAACCACTTTATTGAATCAAATATGCGTACTGAACAATTTACAGGAACCTCTTGGCACTTTTCCTGCTACATTTCAATGGTCCCAGGTCAAAAGACCATCCAAGTTCACTGCCTTGTTCATATCCTAGGAGCAGCACGGCAAGATTGGTTCACAGTTGCTTCGATTCTTGAACATGGCATCCAGTACTATACGCGCAATTTGAATCCAACTGCGAAGAACTTTTACTTTCGCTCAGACCAGGCTGGCTGTTACAAGAATGCCTACTTGATTGCTGGTTTGCCTGATCTGTGCAACCGCTTGAATGTAACGCACGTCGTTACGACTTTAGGTATTACAACATTAAACAGAATATCGGATTTGTTTTATTTGACTTCACTTTATTTAGTGAGCCTCAGTGTGGCAAAGATTTATGCGATCGAAAGATTGGACCAGCTCGTGCTCACATAATTTAGTGAGCCTCAGTGTGGCAAAGATTTATGCGATCGAAAGATTGGACCAGCTCGTGCTCACATAAGACGTTATGTGAGTGAAGGCAACAACGTTTCCACAGCAGATGAGTTGTTTGATGCCCTGACAAGTTATGGCGGAACGAAAGGAGTCTATGCAGTTTTGGCAACTGTGCAGCCAGAAAAAAACAGCCTGAAGAAGAAGCACAGTTGGCCAAAGCTTGCTGAGTTCAACAACTTTGTTTATGAGGACGATTCTGCAATCAGGGCATTTCGTGCTTTTGGAGTTGGCATTGGCATGGTCTTCAACCGTTTACAGATGCTAAACAACCAGTCGCTACTGCACACAGGTCTAGAAGTAAAGCGAGGAGTTGCTAAGCCCATGCAAGAGTCAGGAGCGATGCCAGCAATGCCTGAAGATCTATCACCACTCAGTCCAGCATTGTCAATTGCATCCACCATGTCTACCTTTGACCAACCGCTGGAAGCAGATATCCCTGACATAAATGACCAGCCAGATGCGCTCTATCCATGCACCCTACCGTTTTGTGAGTGTGAATTTCCTACTCAAGAACTGTTGGATTCACACATTCTGCATGGCGAATGTCAGGTTCTGGTTGAGAAAAAACATCATATGATGTTGCGCGTGAAATTTGGGCACAAGAAGTGGGCGAGCTGAAAGAATCTAGAGGACAAGCTGTTTCTCATTCCAGCAGCGTCATTGATGCAGTGTTGGAGGCCGAAGTTCCTAGTTCACAGGAGTATGTACCAGAGACGCAAGGATGGGCCCTACATCAAAGAAAAACTCCGACAAAGAAGTCAGATGATGTGAGAACCTGGCTAACTGAAATCTTCGATGAGGGAAACAGAAGTCGGATGAAACGGAATCCTGAGGATGTCCGAAAGGAAATGCGTGCTGCACGGACTCCTGATGGCAAGCCCAAGTTCAAAGCAGCTGAGCTACTGAATCGCAGGCAAATTAAAAGGTATGAATGGATTACTAAGCAAGTTCAGAGCAGATCTAACAAAGATTTGAAGATGTGTAACTACTCATTTTGCACAACCAAAAATTAGCAAAACCTTTCAGCTTCTTTCAATACCTTGAAGCCAGAAACAAAAAAATGCTTTCAACCCACGCTGCAGAGAATGATCCCGAGTTGGATGAGGAAACCCAGGAGGAGCTAAATGCAATAGATGACCGGACAAATGTCTTGGTATTTGTACCCTATTGTAGCAATTTTTCGTTCTCTGTACTCTATATCTGAAATACTACAGGATGCATCTGAGGTTGCATTTCGGGAAACACGACTGGCGCACCCAGTTCTTCTTAGCGGAGTCAATTTCTGTCAGTTGCGCATGGCAAACAAACTCAGCCAGCTGCCCAGGAGTGTGCTCTGTCAAGCTGTCCTCGATCTTGGTGGACCTGTTCCTAAGAGACGAGACACAGTAGCAGTGTTGGAAAAAAATTTGATGTTCATTTTGGATGGTTGCACTTGCAGAACTGAGTAGTAGCAGAGGTACTGCCTGTTTATGCAAATGATGTTTTTGGTCTGAAATTCTCGTAATGTTCATAAACTGAGCTAATTCGGTAGACTTTCGGCATATTCACCAGTTACTTTAGCGCTTGGATTTCTGTATTCAGCTGCAAACAAACTGGTTAACTATGATTAGTGTTGAGTTTGTGGACTTTTATTGCAATTAGAGACAATTGCTATATCCACAATCCACAAAATGTTTTGGTGTAATCAGAACTATTTCACAGAGCATTATTCATAAAGCGTTCACTGAACTGAACATGAATAAACCAGCATAATCCATTTCTAGACGTTACTAAAATTTTATTTCAAGTTTCCGGCTTTTGTGCTGGCTCTATTATGAGACATATATACATCAAATTAATCTACGAAGCAAGCTCTTTTCAACGCCATAAACCATATTACGATTGGGCTCAGTTTGAGAGAATGACATTCATTTGAAGCGGATGGTTCAGACAGAAAAGGTCGAAAAATGCAAAATTTTGACCACCACCCAAACTTCAGAGGGTATGAAGTGCCCGTCTACCAACGATGACCCCCCAATATTTTTTTATGGATCGATAGCATATGTCCTGAACTATTCGGAGCTTGAAAAGCTCATAGTTGGCACGTACAGTTTTTGAGATAAATGTGATTGAAATTTTCAAGTGGAAAAAAATCGCACTTTTTGAGGTCTTCGGTGAAAACGAAGGGTGTCACGAGATTCAGCAACCCCGTTTTGGTAAGAAAAAAGTGTTCAATTCTATAAATTCAGAAGAAAAATTTTGCCATGACTCTAAAGGTTCCCCCCTAAATAACTCCTGTGCAAATCGAGCTAGCGAAATTTCGACGTCAGATTCGTTTTTCTCATCAAAAACTGGTCTAGAATATGTATTCCGCAAATTCCTAAACTGATTTTGAATTTTTTTTGACCCGCAGGAGTACCAATTTTGGCCCGTTTTCTCGTGCAGAGACAATTAAGGCAAATTGTTCTAAATTTTCTTACCCTGGTCCAACTGTTGGCAGCGGCCCAACTAGGCACTTTCAAAATTTTACACCACCCTTTCCGAAATCCTGGATACGCCACTGCCTTTTCCAGGCATTGTTTTCCGATCAATTCTTTATTGACTTGCGAAACATTAGAATTGTTGCTGTCTTGTAATAGTTTTTGGTTTGTGGGTATGTTGTTTGCTTGATGACCATTATTCCGGTACCCATATATTGTCATGGTCTTACATTCGCAGTCCTCGATTTACATATTTCTGGTGTTGACTAGCGAATAAAGTTATTAATATATTATGAAGAAAAACAGCACGTAGATAATGCAATCTTAGAGGTTCTGATCTAAGTAAAGAACCGATGTTCAATTAGGTTGTAATTTCAGCAAAGAACTTCACATATTATTGTTAGTTTCTGATAGAGCAGATTTTGTTAAGTGCCATATAAAGTACCCGGCACTGTACGGTACCTCTTTATGACAAATGGCAAAACTTGATTAACAGTGGGATATGAAAAAAAGCACTGATTATCAGAATTTCGTTAGTTAGATAGATGTTTTTAACAGGAAATACAGCATATTTGCAAGAATGCAGTCGGCGTGAGTCATGGCTTTGTTTCTTTCTCTATTTGTTTTCGCCCCATATCTAGGGGTGTCCCGGGGCGACTAGCGGTCAGTGGCGTACCCCGGGGTGTACGGTATGTACACCCCCGTTTGCGGTGGAGATAGGAAGGAAAAATTAGACAAAAATAAGAGAAATGAATTAATTATGTACTAAAACTGCTCAGAATACCTTTTAAATGCCTTTTCGAAGGCTAAATTTTCAAAAATTTCTTCTCTGGCAGAAAGAAGCCCAACCAGGCAACTTTAAACTACTATAAAACTTGTAATTTCTGCCAATTTTAAGCTTAGAAAGCTTTTTAAACATGTTTTTGAAGGCTAATTTTGTAAAAAAATTCTCGCCCTTGTTTTACAGCGACCCAACCAGGCAGCTTCAAAATTTTTACACCCCCTTTGCAAAATCCTGGGTACGCCACTGCTAGCGGTACATAATTTAAGTAGGTCATGGCATTATAAGTCGTTTTAGCTTGAGTTTATTCCACAATTAGTTTTTTTTAACCATTTAGAAAAAAACATGACATTCCTGAGCCAGACTCTGAGCGCATGAACCTATCAGTAGGTTTGGAGATTTCATGCTCTGCCTTATATTTGCATGCAACATGACGGTTGATCATTGTTTTGTTTGATTGGTTTCACTATGAGTCTCGTGTGTTGTGTCTCTGCATTTTTATTTTCTTTTGTGTTGTGTAGTAGCAGTTGGATGGCGGCGAGTGTGCGCTATTGTTCAATCATAAGTGGAGGCACTTGGGATAGAGACCATCACAAGTGCCACCCGTCTGGAGAAATGTTCTGTGAGAACGTTTACGACCAACACCTGAAGTTCCTCTCGTCTCGCTGTCTGAACAAAAACGGAACTGTATGCACCAAGGTCATCGAACGAGGCGGCTCCAAATGCATGAGGTATCCTGATCCCACAGTCAGAGGCTGGGTCTGTTGCTGTGATAATGACCGAGAGACCGCCTGCAATGAACATTTACGACCGTCAGTACAGATCTGCTACAACAAAGAGGTATCTGGTGGCAGAGAGGACTGCATCTTTGGCACTTCCTTCTGTTCCAACCGATTTTCCCTCAATGGCACCTTGGTCCATTCAGGCTGTGATGATGACTACCTATGCGTGGATCACAACATTGCTGACCTCAGCTGCCGGAGGGTGCAGGATCGTCTGGTGTGCTGCTGCATGGGAGACATGTGCAACAAAGAAGCCAAGCTGAAACCTGCTCAAGTGACTGAGTGTCAAGGAGTTGAACCCCAGTCAACTGTCATGTGTGATGGGCCATCAATCAGCGGTCAGAGTTGGTGCGTCCATGAGTACAGCAGGACCACAGGTTTGCTGTCCCGGTTCTGCTCTTACAATGAAACCGACTACTGTCAGTACTACCACTGGGAAGCTTGCATCTCTGATGACCAGACCAAGTCTACTTTCTGCTGCTGCGATAGCAACAACTGTCAAGTGATACCACCAGTGACCAGTTGCTACAATTTTACTCCAGCTGACCATTCAACCTTTCAAGAGTGTGTGTACCCAGCGAACAAATGCTGCTACAAGTTATTCAATGATGGCGAGCTGCTAATTACTGGCTGCGGCATGGAGAAGCTGTGTAACATGACCAAGGACTTCCATTGCAACATAGGCCGGGGCATTGCTCTTTGCACCTGCGACGCCTATGACAACTGCAACTCTGAAGACCTGATGCCTGGTCTGAACCGCTGTTACGACAAGCAGAATGAGTCCAAAGTGTGTGCGCATCAAGTGCCGGCCAAGTACTGCTATAACAGTTTCAATGGAGTTCAGTTCAAAGATGCCGGCTGTGATCATTTTGGTGTCTGTGAGCAGATCGGAAACCGCAGATGCGCCAAAGATGCCAAGAGCAATGTGACCCACTGCTGCTGCTTTGCTGTGGACAATTGCAACACTGAAGATCTAAAGCCAACTGCACCACTGATGACCTCATGCTTCATACCTGACAAGTTCACGTCGCCATGCGATTCAAGCCGAAATCGGTACTGCTACCTCCGCTACCGACGAATCGACTGGTTGCAAAGCGCCGGATGCGATGACGGTACAAAGTGTGCTCATATTGCCGTGAACAATTGCTCATTTTCTGGCGACAGTCACTGGTGCTGCTGCAATACCCATGACAACTGCAATGACGAAGATGTTTACAGTCCATCCACGACCACTCTCTTGAGCACTACAACCACTACTCATACCACCACTACTAGTCTCACTATGACCACTGCTAGACAGAACCGTTGTAAAGGGCCTGGAGCAGAGTTAGTTTTGGTTGCTGCTCTGATCTTGCTTATCAATATGATGAGAGGACTTGTTTTGCCACTGAGCTGAGTTTGTCTTTGTCTTCCTCTTTTTGATTCTACTGGCTTGGTTTGTTCTTGAATTGTTTACTATGTGACACTCAGATAAATATAACGTATAATCTGTCTTGTTTACGCAAACTTTCAATTGTACAGCAGCCAGGGATGCCTACAAATTCAAACTTTGAATTTGGTATGGTATGGTGTAAACTTACCTGTTTGAATTTGATATGGTATGATATAGTACTAGCTTTAATCCGTTTGAATTTGGTTGGTATGATTTTGGTATGAATTTAGTAGTGAGGTGAGGCAAGAAAGCTTTAATTTTACGCAACAACAACTCCACAAACTTAAGCATAGGTAATACTAGTATCATTTACATACTAACAACACTTTTGACCAGATCAGGCCCGGAACAGCACCTCACGTTCCAAAATTACTGCGCTAAGTCGACTGCGACTGCGATCAGCTGATTTGCACTTTCCTGTGGTACTGAACATTCTTTCGGCACCAGCCGTTGAGGCAGGCACAGACAAGACCATCATCATTTAAAGAGAAGAAGCCAGACAGTTGCAGTGTGACGGCGACTCGCGTTTAGCCGCTGTCCACCTCTTGACATTTCTTACAAAACTTAACAGCCGACTGCTAACAGATCAATTCGAAATTATTTTGTTTGAAAAAACGCAAACAAAGGACGAGAGCAGCTAAAGATGGGTACGGTATAAAATAAAATCATTTCTGGCTCACTCGCGTGTGTGCTGTAGGTACTGAAATCAAAGAGCTGGTACTAAAATGAAACGCCTTACCAAAATCAAAATTTTAGTACTAAATCATTCTGGTAAAGGTCTTTGAATTTGGTATGGTATAGTATAGAAGGAGCTGTTTTGAATTTGATTTGGTATGGTACTGGTACTAAATTCAAACTTTGATTTTAGTACTAGTAGAATTTTGGTATGGTAGGCATCCCTGGGGAAGAGCTGAAAGCGGCGTTGCAAACAGTGGCTTACCCAGGATATTGCAAAGGGGTGTAATACGTGCTTAAAAAGCATTCTGAGCTTAAAATTGACAGAAATTACAAGTTTTAGTAGTTTAAAGTGGCCTGTTTCGGCTTCTGCCCGACCAGGCCAAGAAATTTTTGAAAATTTAGCCTTCGAAAACGCATTTATTCAAAATTCGAAAGGAATTCTGAGCATAAAATAGACAGTTTTAGTACATAATTAATTCATTGCTCTTATTTTTGTCTAATTTTTCCTCCCTACGTTCACCGCAAAGGGGGTGTGTGTACACACCCTACACCCCCTGTGTACGTCACTGGTTGCGAAAGGAGGACGCCTACCGCTCAAATTGACGAGAGATAGAGAGAAACAAAGCCATGAATCACGTCAAAGTTTCTTGCCGCAAATAGTTGGTGGTCGACACAAAGCTCCAACCAGGCCACCGAAAGCTGGTGACAGCGAGTAGGGAAATGGGAACCGACTGGATCTGCCTAAGCACAAAGCCTGCCACGTTGTAGGAGATCGATGATGTCAGGAGTTGTCTGACTGAGAAACTATGCCAACTGAACTGACGTCAACAAACATATATAGGGGCACTGGGGTTATACTCTAACATATGTGTTTACAGTTGGCTATGTTTTTGATACAGAGCAGGTAGCAATCCCAGGCAGTGTCTAAAATGTCTTTGATGATGTTTGCTGAAGAAAGAACTAAACCGCGTACCAAAAGGAACGTCAAAAGAGACATCTGAAAAGCTTGTTACAAGCAAAACTTGAGCGGGCAAACCATTACTGAATAGTTTCAACTGTTCGATCCGATCCGATTTGCGGGGGCCTAACGGCCTGCGATCAGACTCGAGGTCCATTTCGCTTCTCCCGTGATTCGTCAACTCGGGCGTTGCCCTTCTTTCACTGCCAGCCGCTCCTAGCCATGCTGCTGGGTGCCGGTCACCAAGAGGGCGGCCGGCGTATTGTGTTGATGTCATGATTCTTACAGCTCCGGACGGCCGCCCGGTGCCGGTATATCAGAGGATAGTTGGAGCTCCCAGCATAGTTGGTCTCTCAGACAGCCTCTGACATCGTAGATCTTCTTCTCCAACGCGGCATGCTTTGTGGAGCGGCTTCGGTGCTTAGGCAGATCGAGTCGGTTCCCATTTTACCAACTCGCTGTCACCAGCTTTCGGTGTTATCAGTTTCAACATTTTGTTATAGAACATTATTTGAAGACAAGGCGGCACGAATTCAAAAACAACTACATACCTACTATTACAGTGAAACCTGATTAGCGAAAACCCGTCCAGTTAATGTTTCAAAATTGCGGGCGTCGTTTAAAAACGATCGGAAAGTTGGTGTCATCAGCCAGGTGGTGCTGGCTCCAAAGCGAAGCCAAGTGTTGGCCGTTGCTCCTGTTTGGGGTTCAGGAGGACCTGGTCTCTGGTGGCCAGGTTGCGTCCCCCGGTAGAGCTGTGCAAAATGGACAGCGCGCATGTCGGGCTGCTTTCCGCGCAGGACTGTGGGGGCCAGCTTCAGCTGCTCTCTGCTTTCCCTGACATCACCTGCTTTTTGTTCTTTTTTGCAGAAATAAAATCGAACAGGCATCACGGCTGGTACAGCAAATACCTTGTTCACGCTACTAAGCCGTCTCTTAAACACAGAGACTATCTTGTATTATTCATCTAGACATTCCTTAGCCACATCATGCAACAGCTCCCATTGCCAGTCCTGAACATAAGACGAAAGCCGAGATGTTAAGTTCAAATTTGATCAATTTCAGATTACTGTACCCCTAAAATCCAACATAACACCACTCTTTTTCATCTGATTAACCTCACGGCCCTCGTTTTACCAAGTTGTTGGTGTTGGTTGTTGAGTAAACTTCAACTTCAACATCTGTATTTGTGTAACCGGAAATATAGGTTGTAGTTTTCCGTAAAGCAACTGAAGTGTACTACTACACAATGCATGACAGACATTTTACAGAAGATTCGGTTTTTTCGGCTATAGAGACCGGAAAAATTTCTACTGCAAATCAGCAGAAAATTTTTAAAATCAGGGGGTAGCCAAATTGTTACGTAATTAGGGCAGGGGGTTAAGAAAGTTTTGCGACCCATACTATGGGGGAGACGAAGGTCTAACACGATTACATAATCGTTGGACGGCCCCTTTCACTTGATACAACCTGCTCCCTGGTGTAGTCCCAGTGTACTACTCGACAGATATTGCGTTTAAGGTGCAGTTTTTGCTTTCCTAACAGGTTTCGGGAAATGGCCAATCTTTACGGACACAAGTTCATTCATCAACAGTACATTGACTGACTGCATTTGAAAACAGCAAGAAAATAACACCCGTACAGTACTGACGAAAAGTGCGATTCGCATGCTTTGTACATAACAGTTAAGGAGACAACGACATTCAGAGTGAAACCAACAATTAATCGCTCTCATTCTCCTGCATGGCGATGGGCGGAGATTCGCTAAATCAAAATACGAACGTAGGTAGAACAGAAAGAAATTGCCACCAGTGCACCATGTTTGCAGGATAAATAGGCTCCTACAAAACTGTAAACACAGTACAGTAGTGATATAACAAAGAGAAACTGGCCACAGGCTGATTGGTTGGTGTGACTACTTTCACACAAACTCATCGAAACTACAGTACCCTTCTGATCAGGACGAGTTAGCGCGCTTACTGGCGGCACTTTGGTGAGTTTTGTCCCTGCGTTTCCCGAGCTGCGACGACGTGTGTCGTTTGTGTTTTTTCCGCTGCTCGCCAGGGGGAGTCGTTTTAGTTGTCGACTGACCAATCGGCTGCATCGGAATCTGCTCGGCGGCCGGCTCGACCAGCGTGACGCGCGTCGACGACGAGCTCGGCTTTTCGTCGGCCGGCTTTTCGACGAGCGGGGGCGTGTCTTCGACGACAGGGGGCGGTTCGCGCACGATCACCTGAATGACGAAGTGGGCGGGCACTCGGCACTGCTCGATTGTCATTTTGTCGGCCAGCATTCGACCGCCAAAGTACCAGCGCTGCATCCGGACCTCCGGAAACTCGCTGACCGTATCATGGAGTCGCTGTTTGACGTCACGCACCACTTCGTTGGTACGAACATCCATCTTTACCTCCTAAACAAACCCACCTAAGCCGACAGTCAATAACACTAGACCCAGGTGTTCTGATAGGGTAGCGGTTAACCCAGATAGAAAGATTTTTTGGGCTTCACTCAACAGTTTCCTTCTCGGTCAGTTATTTATAGATTCGGCCATACATGTAACAGGTCATCCGCCGATGGGGGGAGGGGGGTTAGGGGGGTCTGGCGCCGGCCGGGGGGGTCTGAGCCAAAATTTTGGGGGAGGGGGGTGGGCACTAAAAATTGCCAAAAATCGCTAATTTGGGTTGAAATACAGCCAAAAAGTGCTGTTTTGCAGGCGATTTTGGCAATTTTTGTGTGTGGAAGTGTAAAAAATTAAAAAAATTTGCTCGAAAATTTACTTGCCAGAAAAATCGGAGGGGGGTCGGTGAAATCGTCTCGGGGGCGGGGGCGGGGGTTTCCCCCATCTGGGGGGGTCTGGCCTAAGTCGGGTGGGGGGCAGACCCCCAGACCCCCCTGTTACATGTATGGATTCGGCTCAATTTTCAGTATTTATTGTCAACATTGTGTGCGTTGTAATAATTCACCTTGTGCTCGTACCCTAGGCCGAGAACAAAAAACCCAGCTTGGTCTAAGCAAATGCTAATTTTTTAGTAATCCTGGAAGTATAGGATAGTAACTTAAAGGAATGACTGCTATTCTCAGTGGATATAACTTACTGACTGGGCACAGACATAGGCTAGCATTTCAGCTGACGGGGTATACCTGTAAACAGGTCATCCGCCGAAGGGCGAGGGGTCTGACGCCGGCAAGGGGTCTGAGTCCAAATTCTAGGAATGGGTTGGGCACTAAAAACGCTCAAAATCGAAAAAAATGCAATTTTTCGTCAAAAATCGATAAATTGGATTCAAATACAGCTAGAAAGTACTGTTTTACAGGTGATTTTGGCAATTTTTGTGTCTGAAATTGTAAAAAAATCGCAAAAATTTTGCTCAAAAAATTAGTTGGCAGTAAAATCGGAGGGCTGTCGGATAAACCGTCTCGGAGTAGGGCCAGACCCTCGAACCCCCCTGTTACATGTGTATGCGGGGTGGTAAATATTCAAATCCTGAGGGGGCTGAGGAGGTAGTGGCGGCCGCTGGGGGGATGGTAAGCCAACAGTTAGATTTTGGGCAAAAATCAAGGCATATTTTTCGTTGAAATAAGTAAAACCAAGCTATTCTCAGCTCATTTACTACACCTAATCGGATGGATGGATCGGATAAATAATCTGCAGCATACATGTAACAGGGGTATACATAGGGCGGGGTAGCCCACCCCAACTTGGACTCGAACCCCCCAAACAAGCCCACTCACCCACCTGTAGCCGACTTATGTTCTTGACCCCATCGATCAAAACGGCCGCGACCCCCTAATCGGTAGGCCCACTCCCTAAGAATAAGATTTTGACTACGCCTAACCCATGTATGAAAAATAATGTCCGGGGCCCGACTTAGGCCAGGCCCCTTCGATTTTTCTCGCAAGTAATCTTATAACAAATTCTTGCGATCTTTTTAGAATTTCAGACACAAGTATTGCTCCCTAGAATTTGGGTTCAGATGCACCAGACCCCCAACAACTCGCAACCCCGTTCGGCGGATGACCTGTTACATGTATTAATTGTACCCTCTTATATTGAGAGCTGGCTGCGTGACTGACTGGAAATAGAGGAAGCAAGTTAAAGAGATTTCCTGAGTACGTGTGCTTTGGAGGAGTCTATAAAAGACAGAGAGCTTAGAAGGTGCAGGAAAAGATAATTAGTGCACCCCGTAAAGGCTAATCGAGAGGCCGCAGCAGCCTTTACTGCCTGATTAATTTCTCACTAAAACCGTTGCCATTTAACCAGCTACACTCATTTGCACAAAAAGTCAATTGCGCTTTTTAGAACTTTCTCATGTTGCTTTTATACTCGTATACACAGACATGGACAAACAGTCAGGCGCTTAACGACGTTTATGGTACCGACACCATATATGGTACATCTACATCGGTACAGCTAAAAAGCGCTATTTGTCTCTGAAATTCTAAAGTTTCGACGCAAGAAAAGAAAACAGTAAGGTGGTGGTCAAAAGAGGCAAGCCAAGAGAGCAAGTAGACCAACCTCTCCAGTAGTGGAGAGTCGCATTCTGAGCGTGAGCAGAGGGCCGGGGGTGGTGGTGGCGTTAGATGCGTGTTTGTCCTTAGTCTTCCGGTCCGGTCCGATGCACTGGTCAGAGGAGGAGCGTCTGGAGGAGTCTTCACAGATGTTCTGCGGCTTGGAAAGACAGTACACAGGCACCTGATACCTACTGCCCAGCTCGTCGTACGACTCTCGCAGCGTCCCTAAACAACACTCTCCACTTTAATAACATTCACTCTCTTACTACACACAACAGCTTACGTAACAACGCTCTATGCGTAGGATTAGGCTTAAGCTCATGTTCAGGCTTAGGTTTAGATTGAGGCTGAGGCTTAGGTTGAGGCTTAACAATTCTAATAGGCACAAGGAAAAGTTGGAACTGGGCACAAACCCAATAATCCACATAGGTAAGATTCGCCGATCGGAGACTCCCTCAAGACCATTTTCCCACCTTCGCTCCGATGTTTCTGGCAAGTAATTATTTAGAATGTCAGACACTACAATTGCTAAAGTCGCCTGTAAAACACCATCTTTTAGCTGTATTAGCGATTTTTGAACGTATTTTAGTACCATACATGTAACAGGTCATCCGCCGATGGGGGGAGGGGGGGTCTGGCGCCGGCCGGGGGGGGGGGTCTGAGCCAAAATTTTGGGGGAGGGGGGTGGGCACTAAAAAACGCTCAAAAATCGAGAAAAATCGCAATTTTGGCCTAAAAATCGCCAAAAATCGCTAATTTGGGCTGAAATACAGCAAAAAAGTGCTGTTTTGCAGGCGATTTTGGCAATTTTTGTGTGTGAAAGTGTAAAAAATTGCAAAAATTTGCTCGAAAATTTACTTGCCGGAAAAATCGGAGGGGGGGGTCGGTGAAATCGTCTAAGTCGGGTGGGGGGGGGGGGCATACCCCCCCAGTTACATGGATGTTTAGTACTGAACTCGTCTCCTAGAATTTTTGGCTCCGACCCTCATTGGAGGATGACGTTGGCTCGTACAGACCATACATGTAACAGGGGGGTCTGCGGGGTCAGCCCCGCACCCGACTTAGGCCAGGCCCCCCGGATGGGGATCCCCCCGAGACGATTTCGCCGACCCCCTCCGATTTTTCTGGCAAGTAAATTCTTGAGCAAATTTTTGCAATTTTTTACAATTTCAGACAAAAAATTGCCAAAATCGCCTGCAAAACAGCACTTTTTAGCTGGATTTCAGCCCAAATTAGCGATTTTTAGCCAAAAAATGCGATTTTTGAGCGTTTTTTAGTGCCAAACCCCCGTCACAAAATTTTGGCTCAGACCCCCCGGCCGGCGCCAGACCCCCGACACCCCTCCGCCGGATGGCCTGTTACATGTATGGTACAGACCAACATTTAACGCCAAATATGGTACCGCTACCATAGTGCACCTCTTTAGAGATGCACTAGACTAGGGTCTGGGCATTGCTCAAAATTACTTGTCAGAAAAATCGGAGGGGGTTGCCGATCGGGGGTCTGGCCTAAGTCGGGTGGGGCAGACACCGGACCCTCTGTTACTTATGTAAGATATTGTAAAGTGACCCATTAATACGAACTTTCTTAATTAGGTCAAAATCCATAAATTAATACTATGTGAATCAGAAGGAGTTTAGAGAGAACTAAAAATCGTTCGAAAACGTGAGTTTCAGTCTGAAATCACTCAGAAGCGCTAATTTGGGCTTAGAAACAGCTAGAAATTGCTGTTTTACATACAGTCTAATCGCCGAGACACCTGAAAGTGGGTTTTATTATTTCATACTTTTAAACAGCCAAAAAAGCGTTCAAGAGCCAAAAACGTTTTTAGTAAAAACCAGCATAAAATGACAAAAAGCGCTTCTAAAAGAACCGATCTGTCTTGAATATCAGTGCGGAAACGCCGGTACCACTCTGTTCAGATTTCGTACCACATATGGTAGTGGTGCCATTGACCATATTATGGTACCACTACCCGACTACCCTAAGTACCGGTACCATATATGGCTAGCCTATGCTTCTGAAGATGCAGCGCGTTTTGCTGCGAAATATAAAGTTTGTCTGCTATACTTGGTGGGTCCGCTAATTCCGCATAAGTTTCATCTCTCTCATTAACGGCTACCCAACAGCGGGAAAACACGTTTAACTGGACTGTAAAAGCAGAAACGAAAGAGTCAGTCACCGTCAGGAAGTGATATGCTGGCGCCGTCGAGAATGGCCTGAGCCAGGGTCCAGTCTCCGTGTTCTGCATGCGTGGCTGCCGCCTTCAGGGCATCCCAGATCTCCTTTCTTCCCTCGAAACAGGGAGCTGTCTCCCAGAACTCGTCCCGTTTCCGTCTCAACTGACTTTCCGAAATTGGCATCTCACTGCGCCATTTGATACGATGTCTTAGCAAAGGACGACCCTTGCCTACTGCGACTGGAACCGAACTAATTGGTTTATTACCTAATTAATTAGCACATTAATTACTCGGAGAGTCGTCCTCACTCTCGGGCAGACTGGGCAAGTCGCGACCAAAACAACATCCCATTACCACTATGGCACCATGGCCAGAGACCATCTAGGACTGGCACCCGTTTTGCTTTAACTCATCTTACTACACAGTCTATTTGTGGGTTTCTCTTCTCCTTTTTTGTTTGCTTCCACGCTTTTCTATTCTATTCTATTCTATTTTACGGGAATGAAAATCTAAAAGACGTCGTGACGCGTCTGGGCGTCGAAACGGCCGGCAGTAATCAACTCAACACTATGTATATTTATTTTATACGGAGTATATTGAACTTGTGAAGATTTTACAGGTCCGAATAAATATTGGGCATTGGGGATAAAAAATTTGATTGATTGACACTTATCGAATCGATCTTTTAAAAGGTTGGTACGGCATTTTCGAGCAAAATTCCCTGACCAATCAGAGTCAGAACATTCTAACAAGGGTGAGGAGAAGTTTTTAAAAATTGGCTCTGAAAAACTCATTTATACGGTATTCTGAGGGTAATATTTCAAGTTGTAGTAGTTGTGGAAAGTCAGAAGTCCCATTTTCAAAGGGTGGTGTGTAAAGCTCTGACAGGGCCCTTTGGGCGAGAGATAATTCGACTGCTATCAAAATTTTCCCTGACTGGACACCAAATTCCCTGACTTTTCAGGTCCCGGACGAACTCTGGTTTATGACTATTGATTATCAGTCAAGTGATATGGCAGCAGCCCTAAAATCCGTTATCAAACACATTGGTTTCATCTTTAACAAAAAGCCCCCCAATAATGGCTTCTATGTAAAACAAAGACTATAAGTACATGTATGTAGTTGTAGCTCATCAATAAAGAAAACTAAGAAAATTATCAATTGTTACTGTATACAGATGCCTTTTTTCATAAGAACGTAATTTTATATAGAATTGAACACAAAAATTTCGGATCTAACTCTTTAAAAAATTGAAATTTCCGAGGGGTAGCCAATGTATTACCCGTAATTAGGGGGGTGGGTCCGAAAATTTGCAAAAATACCATTACGCAATTTTTGCACGCCCCTTATCCCGTGTGTCACCCGTGGAAGCGGTGTGTTTGTGGCTTCGAAACCTGTCGAGGTGATAGGCGTCGCTCCGACGGCTTTGTGTTACTCGGGCTATAAACTTTGTGACTTGATAGGAAGTAGTGGACACAAAGCCCAACCCAGGCCGTCGAAAGTCAGCAATGGCAAGTAGATAAATGGGGACCAAACCTTAGCTGTCTTGCACACACCAACAGCAAAAGGGGAGGGTTGTTGTTAAGGAGGCTGCCGGACCTTGTGTCTTTCCTGCTCTATAGCAGTTGGCTACTCCTAGTCCGAACGGACGATAAGTTACAACAACAACCTACCTACCTACGTAATCTACTACTACTGAAGTGCATTGCAGTGTCATAGTTTTCCACTTTTCCACAGATTTGGTATCGGGCCTAGAAGAAATCGGACCTAGAAGAAAAGCAGTGAGCGTTGCAATTACCAAATTAATTGTGCAGGCCAACGTATAATAAGGTAAAGTCTGTAATCTAGCTAAGACAAAGAGGAATAACGTCAGAGCCGTTGATACTGACGTACGTACTCAAGTCCTTCAGTACGTAGGCAGTGAAAGGTTCCGGTATTACACGGAAATGTCGCTATCTCAGTTGCTCTTCTTAGTACTGCTCACCCTTCATCTCAGCCAAGCGGCCAAGTTGGGTGGCACGGGCAAGAAACCGCGATGGACGAAGCTCACTCTGCCGAAGCGCCGATTTATAGGGACAATATCTGTGGAGAAGTTTAAAGACGTACTGCACACATGCTGCTCCCATAGTATTGCGTGCTGTGCTTTACTGCAAAAACTCCAATTAATAAATGTTTGATTGCCTCTTTTTTACTGACACATTCAATCGCAAAAAATAAATAGTAGATCATTGACTTGGACAGCGGGGTTGCTAAGTAAATTTATTTGAAATAAAATAAAATTATAATTTACTTACCACATGCCCAGAGAAATATGATTTAAATTAAAATTTACTTTCCGCATCCGAGAGAAATTTGATTTAAGTATAATTTACTTGCCACATTTAATTAAATTAAGTACATTAAGTATTAAATAGGCCTGATTTTGGCATTTGGCAGATTTCGAAGAATGTAGACTCCTAAGTACATAGCATGTGGCCGAAGCACCTATCTTTTAACACTGTAACTAAACTGAATGTTACCAAACTCATAACTACCGTAAGTAACTCTATATTTTACTTAGTTAATTTCCTGAAAATAAGTTTAGTTGACTGACTGACTGACTGACTGACTGACTGACTGACTGACTGACTGACTGACTGACTGACTGACTGACTGACTGACTGACTGACTGACTGACTGACTGACTGACTGACTGACTGACTGACTGACTGACTGACTGACTAACTAACTAACTAACTAACTAACTAACTAACTAACTAACTAACTAAAACTCTTCCACTAACTAATGTTTTTATTTAGTTAATAACTAACCAAATTCAACCGGCACAACAATGGTACCTTCCAATTAAAAACCCAAATTTTCAAAAAAAATTAAATTTCACGTAGCATACGTTTACGTAGGTAGCGTTTAGTGTTGGAACAATGGTGGTGACCGAGCAGCAGCGTTGCGTTTGAAGTTGTAGTCGCGCTTGAGCAGAGCGCGCAGATGCTCGCAATGGTACGTCGGACGATTGTGACGCGAATGACTTGCGCCCAACGCTGCGTGCAACGCTATAGTGCGTAACTGCGCAAATTAAAAAAAACGCTCAAATGCATTTCGGTTGCAGCTAGCTGAGACTGCAACAAAACGCTTCTTTAACAACCAATGCGTATTTTGCGTAGTGCGTAAGCGTATCAATTAATTTAAATTTGATCGAAAACACTAATTCAGAGGCCCAAAATTATTAATGAAATTCAAATGCGTACGCATACGTCTTCTGAAATGCAATGCGTACAGTACTTCAATTTGCGTAATGCAATGTCTATACGGTACTACAAAAAAAGATGTGAGCAAATTTTACTAAAGATTCTAATCATGTACAGTTACAGTACATAGACACAGAGAACAGTCTGGTCGGTTAACTAGCGTACTGTACGTGCTATAGATCTTTTCAGCACCGCAGGAAATCGCGAATCGGTCTGGTGGCTGCTACCTGTCTTCGAGCGTTGAACTGGTAATAGCTGAAAGTATGGAAAATCTAATCTCACTGATTAGTTTCATTCATACATGTATTAAAGCTGGGTTTTCGGCTGGGGGCTTCAGGTCACTAACAGGGTTTCAACACTATGTATACGCAAAGAGATTTCAGCCACCTGTTTGCGACTTTTCACTCTCTTTTCCCAAAAATCGGGTTAAAATCGTGCCTGACCTCTACTAGTGCTCTTTAAAACACTATTTTGCTTTAAAACGCCGAAAAACCCTATTATCCCATAAAAATACAGATAATAGCAGTTTTTAAACCCTAATTAGGTCTCAGGAAAGAACCCTGTTGTACAGTTATTAAATATTGGAATTTTCGAATGCATACGCGCATGCGTATGCGTAATGCATCCAGATTTCAAATGCATAATTTGCTTAATAATATTGCATAATGCGTATACGTAATTAACCAGAAAATGAATGCATAATTTGCATAATGCCAGGCACTTAACCGGTACCATACATGGTGCCACTAGCCTAGGTATACCGGTACCATAAACGGCGTTAAGTGACTGACTATAATACTGCAGTATAAATAAAGTGTAGGTTACTTGGTTCTTGAGAAGAAAGCGAGTTCTCCCCGTCCCGCACTTAAACTTGCCGTAACATCTGTGGGAATGTTACTGCTGAAGTAATGATTAGTTGATCCCGAGAAAGTAGCCAAATTCCAGTGTTCAGCGTAGGTGACAAAGTCTCTACCCTAAAACATTCAACTAAACCATCCATTTCTATCACTCACTGCCAACACAAACAAACAAACAAACAAATCAATCCAATCAGACCACCAACACACCTTAATCAAAATAATATTTCCGTCAGGCCATTCTATGGCAGCTTTAGGCGTAAAGCGAATTCTGTTACTCAGATGAACAGGATACTTGTCATCTTTCAGCGAAAACTTCTGCTTCCGCTGGTTCCATGTATAAACGTAGACTCTGCGACCTGCACAAATTAGATTTGTTTTCACAAAGCAAAATGTTGTAGATCTTGGCGTAAATTAGACGTTTCACGCAACACACTCAAATACCGTAACTCACCGCTAAGCAGTACTGTAGCGGCGGTTCTGGGATTTGTGTAAGCAGCAGTGACGTGGCTGGGTCCCCTAGGGAAGACCTGATCGATGTATTTGGGTCTGCTCCTGCCCACAGAGCCCAGTTCGTAGACGTGGGAGCGGTAGAACAGGTACGATTTGCCATTGTGCGCCTTGGTAGCTGCGTCTATAGCGTTGGGACAGCCTCTGCCCGGTCGACGGCGTCTCGGAGGGCTGGTGGGCGGAGCCTGCGTTCTTCTGGGAGCTGCGGTAGCTCTTCCTCTGTTACCTGTCGCACAACAAGTAATCACCGGTAGACTTTTTACAGCTGAGTAGTAAGGGAGCGTAGTGCTACGAATGAAAAGAATGGCACCCTGCTAATCTAATATTTGACGTAACTAGTCCAAAGAATACGGTAGGACCACATAGGTCCTACTAAAATTACCAACATCGACGAGAATATTGGGCTTACCACCATAAAGCCATTGAATTCGTCTGATGTCATCGTTGTGCAGTGGAGGCGGTTCGTACTGCGCTCTGCCGGGAGGAGGAGCCTGGTAGAACGGCGCCATGATGGCCGTTTTTATACTGGAGTGGTCTAAGCCCAAGGCATGTCCTATTTCGTGAATTGCCACCGCCAACAGATCGCTGTATCTATTTCTGTATCTGGTGATTTTCTCGTTGTCTCGGTACGCCCACTTTTCGTCGTTGTCGAAGTGAGTCCGGCCGTCCTCGGGAAACATTGCGTGCGCCAACACATTGCCTGCAGCACGTTTCTCACAGTGCTTTGCTGCGAAAAATCCTGCTAATATGGAATCAGCGCCCCAGTGTAGCACGGTGCAATTAGCGCGTTTTGTAAAATTGCGCAATGATGCCTAGCGTTTGGAGATTAAGATTTACCTACTATTTGAGATCAAAAGGTACCTTCTCCATCGAATGGATAATAGTCCCCATGGTTCCATCTGGCAAACTTAACCCTGATATCGACGTCGCGACTTTGACGTGACGCTTCTGAGAAGGTCAAGCCGGACACTTTTGCCCACGCGTCAAAGGCTTCCGCTAAGGCTGCTCTACAGTATACTATTATATGCATTGTAGAGACATGTTTTGCTGATTAATATAATCATTACCTAACATCGCCCTGACTCAGCTGACCGGTGAAAATGTCTACCGTCCAAGTGAGATGTTTCTTTTTCCACTTGTAAATTCTGTCTAAAACAGATTGTCGAACAAAATCAGACTGTCGTTTAATGAATTTCGTAGAAAATTAAAAGCTGTGTGGCAGAATGAACCTATAATAAACAACTACCGTATAGTGCTGTTTATAGTACCCGGGTACTATATATGGCACTTAGGGTTTTGCGAAAATAAAATTGAATCCATTTATAGTACCCGGGTACTATATATGGCACCTACGAAATCTGCTCTATAAGAAACTAACAATAGTATGTGAAGTTCTTTGCTCAAATTACCGATTTGATGTAAAAAATAGGTTATGTACATACATCAGAACCTCTATGATTGCATTATCTACTGTTTTTCTTCATACAAACAAGGTTTACCACCAAAAATACTGTATTTTTCGCACGTTTTGTATTTATAACAGCTCATTTCAGAATAAAAATCTGTCTCCATTTATAGTACCCCGGGTACTATATATGGCACTAAGTGCCGTTTATAGTACCCCGGGTACTATAAATAGGGGGGGTACTATAAACAGCACTATACGGTACCTACCTAATGTATGGAAACATACTTGGGTCTCCACTAGGATCGGCTTTCATGTCGTGCACTCCACATCGCGGTCTGTTCATCATGCCTCTGGTTGCAGGGTCCAGTTTGCCAGTTATGTTTAGTCCGGAAAACGCTTGGAACATGCTAAACTTTTTTCTATGTCAAAACTCCTTTTAACTCTGTCGAAGTCACTGCATTCGGGCCAACTTACATGCTGCACCTACTTTTTTTGCATCCCTTTGATTTATTCAGGAAGCATCAAGGAAAAATCTATCTGTCTGTCTAAGTTTCGCTCTATTTTGTGAAATTTTCAAAAAAAAGCCATTTTTCGCCATTTTTACAAATTTTGACCGGCCATATTTCTGGACCGGTTTGGCCTAGACACGTCATGAAAGCATCATTGGAGTCGCCAAGGACTCTGGAATCGAATTTTGCAGTCATGCGATTTTCATCGCAATTAGGAAAAAAGCTCATTTTACGTTGCGCAAATTAGTGTTCAGAGTAAACGTAGCGCACATTAACATTAACCGCAGACCGGAGCTCGACTTTGTCTTGTCTACAACTTTGGTTATAAGGCTCAGGCCTCCCGAAAAAAGTTATTCGCAAGAAACGGCCATGTCGCTTATTCTTTGAACAGACTATAGTAGGACTTGTAATTTTTCTTAATTTTGTGCACAGAGTCGCTTTAAACGCGTTTGTTAAAGGTAAGTTTGCTAAATTTTGCTACCCTGGTTGGGCAGCGGCCCAACTAGGCAGTTTCAAAATTTTACACCCACCCACCTTTGCAAAATCCTGGATACGCCTCTAGACAGCCCATATATGGTCACCGAGTTCATGGAAAGTGGCAGGTAGAGTTTTATTAGAAGTTTAACGGTACGATACAAAAATTAATGTACATATAATACAGTAGAATTGTAATACCTGATAGCCTGCTTTAATTTTGCATCGGCAGGTAGTGTAGCGCCAGGCTTCGGGTCACCTTTTAGCTTGGACAGATAGCCAAACGACTTTAGATAGTCCTGAATTAGAATTTTCATAACGGTTATTGGTTTTCTAAGGTTTATTTTCTTACGGTTGCTGATAATTCGGTTTTGGCGGTCGGGGTAGGGTCGCAATAACCCAGAGAAATAATCGTAAATAGTACAGAGAAAGGTAGACTCTGCATGGTTATAGCAGCGCTTACAGGAAAGGAAGGTAAAGTAGTGATAAGTTTTAGTGCTTTGTTTATTTTACAGACAGATTTTATCAGTGCTGGGCACTCAATAAATGCCCCGGATTATAGGAGCAAAAATATTTACATCTTTCGGAGTATCTATTGACGTCTCAGATCGAATTTGTCATTTTAGTTGCCCTTTATTGTAATGTTTTTTCACCATCTGAACCCTGTATGACTCTAAGTTGAAGCGCTCTTCCTTTAGGCAAAAGGTTTATGTTCCCGTTTATAGCCATAGCTCTGTGAAGGACTTTATCTGAACGAAAAGTCTTACAAAAAATTGTGAAAAGCCAATCTTATAAAGATTGACGGTTCTTTAAAATGAGTGTGTTTTGTTAGAGCGTCGGCCGTTTTTAAAGCTTGCTGAAACCTATCTACGACGGGTTTTGTAAAACATGCCAAAACTGCGCATATATTTGAAGAACGCTTTGATTCTTTGCAGACCTACTACTGCATAAAGCTAAGTTAAAGAACTCGCATGTTTATAGTTGCAACTTATGATGGGTGGTATTATGGCGTACCCACGATTTTGAAAACAGGGGTTGTAAATTTTTGAAGTTGCCTGGTTGGGCCAGGAGGGCGAGAAAATTTTGAAAATTTAACATTCAAAACGCCTATAATAGTCATTCTGAGCATAAAATAGACAGTTTTGGTACATAATTCATTAGTTTCTCTTATTTTTGCCTAATTTTTTGCCTAATTAATTGCCATTACTGCCATGTCATTCAGACCTGGCAATGAAGTGTAAATAAATAGCTTAAATTCGGTTTAGGGTTAGAATAAGTATTCCGCTATTTCGCAGCTTCTATCGAAAACTGTATTATATAACTTCAGTTTCAAAGTACGAAATTCACTGTAAAGACTTATTTTGTTGGTTCACGTGACTGACCAGAGCGAACGGTTTGCATTTTTTAATCACTGCGAATTTTAGTTGATCAGCCACATCCGAAAGTTCGCGAATTTTTATTGTTGTAGCTAGAAATATTTTACAAGAAAAAGATTAGTGCGTGTAGCTATAAAAGTATTTATTTGCTAGCTCAAGAAAAGAAAGCCTCCATATTTTATCTGACGCAAAATGGAGTCTATTATCTGCGCAATATTATCGCTATTAGCTTGCGTTTAAATGGTAGAATTCATTTTCTCATTGTGCAAGCCAATATTATTTTCTTTAAACGGTTGAACCAACGAAGAACCGAATGAAAAATATTGTTGTTCAATTCTTTCTTCTACTTTCCTTGAGCTCAGGTGTGCACCTACATGTACATTATTCTTTCAAGTGTTTTTGTATAAAATTAGTGAGTTTTTAACCCCAATTGCTTCGGAATAGAAAGAAAGGTGAAAAAGTTAGGCATCTTCAATAATACCTTATTATAAATGTACTACATTCAACCAGACTACATATGTATCAATTGGAAACAAAGATTTCAGAACATTCTGCACTGTATTGCTCAAGTTGCAAACCGTATGCAAAGACGTGCAAGTCCATGCTGTGTGAGAGTGAAGTGTGTTACGCTGTCCTGTTCAAATCGAACTCAAGTAAGGTTCAAATCGAAAGTTCAAATCGAACTCAATTATAAACAAGATTGAACAGGATTGAGCTAAGAATTTCAGAGAAACATCGTATAGCTGGTTATCACGGCTGCGGAGGGCTAGTAGAGAACACCAAAAAGATATATAGAGGTGTTGAAAATCTGCACATAGACCAGAATGGCTGTGCTAACATCTCGGTTGACCTGAAATGGCATCCGATTTCTGCTAGGCATTACAAGCATAATCATGTGCCTTTAATGGCTTGCCGATGCAGTGGAGAAGATCATTGCAATAGTGTGGAAAAAATGCTTGCAAGCTTGAAGAGAGAAGAGCATTTCTCTAAATTTGCCAGCACGAATCGTCCAAGTCAAAAGGAGTTCACTTGCAATTGTAGTGAGATCGTGAATGCAAATCAATCTTGTTTGCTAGACGGCATGGGTGATAGGTTGCGCGCAGGTATAGGGCTAGAAGTAATAAGTATAGTTTTTGTCTTGTTAAAAGTTTGAAATGTTCGGCTGTTTGTGAAGAAATGCAAAACTTGACGAGTAGTACAGTCAAACGTCATAAAATGTAGATGCAACATCGGGCCATCCAATCATTTCGTTCCGTTTGTCGAAGTTGAGCTCAACAATTGTTGAAGTTTGGTGCATAAGGATTCACGCAATCCTGAGAAATTCAACAATACATGAAATTGAGATATTTCAATTAAATGTAGAAACAGCATAAAAAACGGAAACTTTTCTTTTTGCTGTATCTTATTTAATTTTTGTCGGAATTGGATGAAATTGTTGCTGAAGTTGTTTTGTAGGTCAAAAGTTGGCGCATGAACCCACAGTGGCGTATCCAGGATTTTGGAAAGGGGGGGGGTGTAAAATTTGAAAGTGCCTGGTTGGGCCGCTGCCCAACCAGGGTAAGAAAATTTAGCAAAATTAGCCTTCAAAAACGCGTTTAAAACGCATTCCGAGCTTAAAATTAACAGAAATTACAAGTTTTGATAGTTTATAATGGCCTGGTTGAGCTTCTGCCCGACCAGGGCGAGAAAATTTTGAAAATTTGGCCTTCAAAAACGCATTTAGAAGGCATTCTGAGCACAAAATAGACAGTTTTAGTACATAATTCATTAGTTTCTTATATTTTTGACACACTTTTTCTTCCTACCTCCACCGCAAAGGGGGGTGTACACACCCTACACCCCCTGGATACGCCACTGTGAACCCAGCCCGGCTCTTAACATAAAAAATTCCGATCCCGATACAACAACAACATTCATTTTCCCGCCTCTTAGCTGTAATGAAGCTCCTGTAAGTGTAATTCAGTCTGTCACCCCAAGCATGCTCAGAAATGTTTATGATGCTTATGTGAAACGGTTGCAGCTGTGTATTGACTCAAACGGAGGTCATCTGGAGGGTGTTCTTAGTCCTTAGTTCTCAGAGTTTGCACGTTCTTCATTTTGCTGCAACTGCTTTTCTTTAGTTTCCAAGTACTAGCGATATGGACTGATCAATGCCAGAACTTTTGACCGACAAAATATCTGCGCATATATTCAAAATTTCATCCAATTCCGACAAAAATTAAAGAAGATACAGAAAAAAGAAAAGTTTCCGTTTTTTATGCTGTTTCTACAATTGAAATTTCCCAATTTTATATAGTGTTGAATTTCTCAGGATTGCGTGAATCCTGATGCACCAAACTCTAGTACATAAAATTCCCACTATTTTGTTACTTATTGTATGTTTCAAATTTCAGACAATTTGGTCAAAATTTGAGAAAATGGCAGCAAAAAGAAATGTTGTCATTTTTTTGGGATTTTAAAATCAGCAGTAAAATTTGTTCCTTCATTTCAGGGATGCCGACCAAATTCAAACATTGAATTTGATATGGTATGGTATTGCATAAACGTACTCATTTTTAATTCGATGTGGTATGGTATTCGGTAATTGACGGAATGGAATGGCAGCAATTTACAGTGATTATGAAAACTCGAAAAACGGCCCGGCGGATCTTTTTCGGCCAACGCAGTGATTTCAAGCGGCAAAAGGATCTGGCCCAACTGCTAATAAATCCAGCATGTTTCTTTCTATTTTGCGCATTAAAATATACGAAGCACCACAATAATCAAACATTTTCGCCGTCAGTTTGCTTGGGTTTCTTAGCACAAAAAGGCAGATCGGGCTGTCTTGCGCAAGCCAATCGAGTAAGCAATGCTGGCTTCTTTGGGCCTTGAGCGGCTAAAACATAATCATTATTTCATGTTTTTTTTGTTTCTGCAATAAATAGACTAGTCTCAACTCACGTGAACTTTGACTGTTCGGCCCATTGTTCTAAAACAGACCACATAATTCAACATATTTTATGTTATTACTGGCTTACTTACCGTACCGGTCAGTTTTTTACAGTACGGTAGATCGGGCTGACGCGAGCAAGCCAGTGTCAACACATTTACGCTGCGTTTGGACAGCACTGAAACTTTATAATGTAGATCGAAAACACAATTAACAAATCAAACAGTAAGGAAGTTAGAAACTTGCCAGAGCTTTCGCAGTATGAGTACACCAGCATGAAAGTGAAGCAAACCAAAACCAGCTTTACGTTCGACATTTTGAACAGTGTAGAGCAGAAAGCACAATTACTGTTGTTTGGGTATGGGATTTTCAGGAATCGGTTCGGTATGGGTAGGTATTTTTCGGCATACCCAGGAATCGGTTCGGTATGGGTAGGTATTCGAAAAAATACCGGTATACCGGTATTTATTCGGTATTTGCTGAAAATATTTTACGCAGTAAAAACACTGAATTTTCCATTTACAAGGCCATGGATTTAGTCATTTTCAATGTCAGAGGCTAGAAAATCCATCAAAAGCAATGGGATTTGCAGTTTTTAGGAATTTTTGAAATTATTCTTTAGTTTTAATGAAGCGAAAATTGTTTCTATAAATAGTTTTGGCTCAGAGAAATGCTTTCATTGTACTGTAGTTTTAAAGCCTGCTTGTTTAAAGTATGGAGATCTTAACGTGCAGTGAAAAAATGCGGCACTATTTTGTTGATTGTGAATGTACGGTAAGCAAGTACATAGACTTGATTATTAAGGAGCATTGGGAAGTTAAGCCAAAACTAGACCGACGCTTTAATGACAAAGCAAGTTTGGCACAGGGTCAGGAAGTAGGGTCAGATTCTAAAAATCTTTCAAATTTGATATTTTGGAACGATATCGTTATAAAATGTGTTTCTGCATGCCACAAAAATGCAAAATTACAAAGAAAACATTGTGCTCACAGGGAATTTTCGATAAAAATTGCATTAAGCTGAACAAAAATACGATTCCTAAATACCTGGGTATTCCCAAAATAATCGGTGTACCCGGTATGGGTATTTATTAAAATACCTGGAATGGGTAGGTATTTATTGGGTAGGTATTCCCACAAATACCCATTTTTCGGTATGGGTTCGGTATACCCAATCAACAGTAAGCACAATTTATCTGGAGCAAGCAAAATATTATTTGACTGTCTATTTATCTGGTAGTATCGCAGCTGGTGGGTGTTAGCACAAAAGGTTGCGAGGAAAATTAAGGTCATGCGGCCGATACGCATTGTACATGCACACAATAAACTACAATTATGTGTAGACGATTTTAGAATTTATCATGCATAAAGGTTTAGAGAGTTTACTATGTCATACATATAGTATGTGTACTTTAGTTTGGGGAGAAAGGGGGTTGACTAAAATCTATTTTATAGTATATTTTAATATACAGTATAGATAAAAAAAATGTCCCATCGCTTTTTCGGCCTTCACTCAAACGTTTCGTTCTCAGTCACTTCTTTACCGATTTGGCTCAAATTTTCAGCAAAAATTAACAACATGGTTGGCTAAATATTCTACAAGTTTAGTGCCAAAATTCCGACTCATACTGGTTTTATGACCCGAAAACTAAGAATGAGGGTGGTCCACGCAAATTTATTTTTTTTCGGTAATACAAGGAGTACAGTCCTGAAACGTGCAGGAATGATTGGTGTTGCTATTGGGCATAACATACTAAGCGGGCAGCCCTGTAGCTCAAAGGGCACTAAAATGGGGGAATTTCAAAAACATGACGAAATATGACTTTTCTTCGTAAAACCGGCAAAATGACGATTCTAAAGATTTTCAATTTTCAAAAAACGCTGCAGGGATGGTTACTATGGTGTGGAACAGAGCTTAAATATCAGGTTCATTTATTTGTGGAACTTCCTGCTACAATCTATGTTGATTAACAACAGATTCAGTGCTTTGATTCTAGAAGGTGCAGATTTCTTAACTATGGGATTTTCACTAATGTTTTTGAAATTCCCCCATTTTAGTGCCCTTTGAGCTACAGGGCTGCCCGCTTAGTATGTTATGCCCAATAGATAGCAGCACCAATCATTCCTGCAAGTTTCAGGACTGTACTCCTTGTATTACCGAGAAAAAATTAAATTTGCGTGGACCACCCTCATTCCTAGTTTTCGGGTCATAAAACCAGTATGAGTCGGAATTTTGGCACCACACTTGCAGAATATTTAGCCAACCATGTTGTTAATTTTTGCTGAAAATTTGAGCCAAATCGGTAAAGAAGCGACTGAGAACGAAACGTTTGAGTGAAGGCCGAAAAAGCGATGGGACATTTTTTTATCTATACTGTATAATTAAAGTTAATCATTGGCTGAATGTAGAGATTTCATAAAAAACTTGCCTCTAAGTAGGTATGGCCAATGGTTTTCAAAAATTCACGCTACAGCAAAAAAATTATGCTAAAACCGCCGATAACATGACCGGATGCGATAATTTACGCAAAAAACCGCACTTGATTCAATAAAAAATTAGAAAAATGCGATCTAAAAACGTCTGGCTGCGAAGAACTTTTGTATGGCGCACTTGGTACCATTTCAAAATATGGGCAACAGATTTGAATAACTCGCGCTACAAGCAAAAATTCATGCTAAAACGGCAATAGCATGACCGGATGCGATTATTTACGCAAAAAACCGCACTTAATTTCATGAAGAATCGGAGAAATGCGGGTTCAAAACAGCCGCGTGGGTCAAATCGCGTAAATTAGTGTTTATAACTTGGTCGCCGTCCCAGCGGTGGCTGATTTTCTATGGCGCGAGTTAGGAAAGTGAAACCAACTTGATTGTTTAAAATCTACTAGAAAGATGTGAATATTCGTCACCCAGCTAAATTAATGCGAAAAAGTATGATTGCAAGTGTTGGGTACAATAAAAGCCTGAAATGGCAAAAATTAAGGGTTACAGAAACTTCAACACCGTTTGTGGGGTTAACGGCAAAGAGCAGAGAGCAAATTTTTACATCATTCGAAAGTTAGAAGTCTACTGTACACGGAACCGATTGAACATCTTGCGCCGAATTCGTCGTTTTTTCACAAGAACGAGGAACATGAAAAAAATCCACGAAAATGCCCATTTTCAGTAGTTAAGAAAGAATCAAATTTGTGGGGACCATGCCGAAGTGCGGAAAGAAAAAAAGCGGTGATATATAGGTAACGAGTTGCGCTGATTTTAAATCCGGTTGAACAAAATTTGAATCAACTCTCCTTTTAGCAGAAAATGGCCATTGAAAAACGACGAATTCAGTTTTCGAGAGGAAAATGCCCTTTAACGGCCGAATTATGACTCAAAATGCATCTTATTCGATAGCTCACACTCTGTTTCATATAAATACATCACATCCCTCTATCAATAACGGAACACAAAAAAGCATTTGTGCTTGAAGTTGCAAAAACCGTTTTGGACCACTTTTTGGCTGTGATTTTGTATTTTCTATTCCGCGCCGTGCGGACGTGCTTTGGCCATCCCTACTCTAAGCTTAAGTCTGAACCTTACCGTAAGCCTAAGCCTAAAACCGAAGCTAAAAGTTATATTTGACGGCGGACTGGGCGAATGGGTCTTCTTAATTATCCGCTATGTGGCGGATAACAGGAGGATATTTACGCGCTAATCACAAAGACGCATGCAGAAAGTTGGAGGTCCAGTACTACTGTAAACACCGGAGCTAGCAGCTTAGGCATACAACTTACATTGGATGAATCGTTTGAACAGTACAGTGGGATGTATGTATATGTACATAATTGGCCCATAAAACAACCGCTTAGGTAAAGAAGTGGAAGGAAAGCTGACAACGTAGTATACTGACCAGGCCCTCCTGAACCCTAAACAGGAGCAACGGCCAACACTTGGCTTCGCTTTGGAGCCAGCACCACCTGGCTGATGACACCTACTCCGATCGGTTTTAAACGACGGCCGCAATTTTGAAACATTAACTAAACGGGTTTTTTACCTTCGAAACAAAACTAAAAATGCGACTTTGTCATATAATTTCTTTCGTTTAAATTTGGCGCATTTGTTCCCTTGGTGGAGCTACAGTATCTAAAATGATCCGCTGGAAGTGACGTTTGCATACATGCATTATACAGTCGAACCTCGTAAATGGGATCCTCGATAAATGGAACAACTCGCTAAATCGAACAACGAAATGAACACATTTTCTGGGTCTAGCAAAACGATTTCCATGCAAATTTGTGTCTTAAATGTAACATGCATGTAACACTAACACAATTGCTTTTAAGACTTTCTAATTTTCTGAAAGCGAAATTCGAAGTTGAGGATCTGTTTTGTTGCATCTTTTATGCAAATGGATGCCTATGGGTCTTGTACACTATTGAAAATGTGTGTTTGCTGAATTCAGTTAGCACTCAGAAATTGTATATTGTGCCTTTCAGGAGCTGCACGTGTTCTTGTTCATGTTCAGGACATAGTCGAGTGGGTTTTGGCCTTTGTGTCAGCTGAACTGCCATAAATGGAAGATAAATGATTGAACGGTCCGATGTTCCATTTACGAGGTTTGACTGTAATAATTAATGCTTTGCAAAACTAGGAACTGGAACCTGTTTCATTGTTTTAATGGGCAAAGCGATACCGGCCGCCCTAAACGAAACACGTCCACCCTCTGTTTTAAAAGTATACCCAGAAATACCCATACTTGGGTACACTTGAGTATTTTTGCTGGTACTTACCCGTACCCATGCTCAAGTATTTTTTGGAATACTTACTCGTACTTACCCATCATTTTACTATGATACCCAAGTATTTTGTTTTTCTCAGGTGATTGTAAAATGGGAAATATTTTCAATTTCGGCGCTTTGTGCGTCATAAAAGAAAAGCTCGAAAGCACATGCTGCGCACTTTAGTGGTACGGACTTAGCGCAATAAGGGGCAAAAGGTAAAAAACACCAGTGTACCGGAGAAAGATTGTAGCATCGAACCGCATTCTTAGTCTGCGCTGGCTAGTTAGGCGTATACCAATGGTAAGGCGTAAAATGGTGGAAGCAAAAAGCTTGCATCTTCTGCTTTCATTGAACGTGTGTTTTCTCAGTCTAGTATCTGTTTAGCTAAGCGCAGGCACCGCTTAGGGGCTCAGAACCTCGAGAACGAATTGATGTTGAAGGTGAACCGTCAGATTGTTGCAGAAGCTATTTGTTAGATTAAATTCTTCCTTCTATGTCGTTTGTAAGATCAATAAAACTCTTCTGTTTCATGCAAATATGTAAACTTTGCCCATTTTCATTTATTATTCGATTTTCTGCAATTATCTGCCTGGAAAATACCCAAAAATACTCATACTCGAGTACACTTGGGTATTTTTGGCAATACTTACTCGTACTCGTACCCAAAAATTGGGCATCTCAAAATACTTACCCGTACCCAAAATGGGTACGTTTTGTGATACTTTTGAAACAGTACGTCCACCCATGGCCCTTTAACTGATTAGGGTATAGGTACAGTACATGTAGCTTGGGGCGGGAGGCCAGGTCAACAAATGATTATCCCTCTAATTTGAGCTAGAACGCTAGAGGCGAGGGGTCAGCTGGGTCACATTGCCTTGTTATGGGCATTTGTCCTGCCCTGCCTTAGAAACCTCTCAACTCTTTAGTGTCTGTGCTCATTGTCCTATTGGCCCGTAGTGTAATCCCAAGTCAGAATTACTGGTTAGTTTCCTTTCCTGTCGTTTGTTCTACTATTCCTTTACAATGTCTACCAGATATATACGCTCAATGTTGGCGTTCTAAACGTTTAGTTTTTAAAATTTTTAATATTAGTTACAATTCTGAAACTGAACCAAATTGGTTATATGTTATTTTGTAGTTCCGAGAATTGACGTGCATGTTAGTTTCAACGACTGACCGTCAGATGTCGGGCGTTGAGCTAGCGGCGCTCTCTTTGTCGGTATGGACCAGTTTTGAGAGTGCGTAAAATCCCGTTTTGTTCGCACTTCGCAACAACATTCACACCCTGACTTCGTCTGCATTTACGGTTTTTACCCAATACCTTGAGGTAAATATTCAGTACCCGATCTTAGATTGTGGTACCACACAATTTTTAGAAACGACTGTTTTATAAACGGTCAACCATTCAAATATAATTTTTTGATTTAGCAATTTTATCAACTAGTTACTTTTCATCAGGGCCGTTTGTTTTCCGGTTTTCTTCCAAAAGTCATTTTCCAATATGACAGAAAAAATTTTTTAACAATCGCTTTTTATTGCAGAATTCAACGAAATAGCGTGAGTTTCATTACAAAAATTTCATTAATCATTAATTTCATCTTTTGGAGTAGCAATTTGATTTTAAAACGACAAAAATACATTAATATAAGTTGCCTGAAAATGGTACCGGTATTTTTGCTAAAAACAGCTAAGTTATGACATGGAAATGCTTGTAAGGTTTCTATTAACGTAAATTCAAAGCATTTGAAGCGAATTTAACCAGTTATTGTGCCTATTTACTTTAAAAACTTGCTTGAGTTTTTTCCGCATTTTAGTTTTTTTCCGAGCCCCTAATAAAAAACCGACCGAACAGCCCTGCCTTTCTTATAAGTTTAATGCATACTGTGCCTGGTATCAGTATTTCGTTTTTGTTTTACGATGTTTTCACTTTTCACTAAAGGGTCTGGGTCTCTGTAGCAGCACCATTTCCCATTGTTCAATAAAACAGTCTTTCATATCATTGTTCACAACAGTTCAGTAAACACATGAACATGATTGCTTTTCATGAGCACGTTCTTGCTAGATTACTGGCCAGCCAATCTGAGAGACGCAGGTGTTCTACAGGTCTTGCATGTCACTCCTGAAGAAAAGACTCTTTCGGCCCTCAGACCTCATCTCTCGCTACCTGACAATGAGACCTCCCCAAGAGCTTTGTCCGTTTTCCTTTTCCTGGCCCTGGAAATGGTGAGAAGTATACAATCTACTAACCAAAACTAGTGAATTTCTTACTTTCAGCTCCAATTTCTCAGACACCGTCACAGTCTCTCCAGTGACTAACGGCTCAGTGAGCTATTTGAAAGGAGTCTTTTATGGCTGTGCAGGACTGTTTTCAGTCACACTCAATTTGCTCTCCTTAAAGGCGTTGCCGCGCTGTCCGAAACTAGAATTCGCCACTTTGACGCTAATGCGATCGCAATGTATGATGAATATAATCGGGTTGCTGCCAAAAATGCTAGTCAACCCTATAGTCTGCATGACCGGTAGAGAGTTCCCTTCAAAGGAGTGGGGTCCTCTCTTCAACCTTCCAGGCTCCATGCTAGTTTTGGCCATTTATTCGCAGTTTGGTTTGCAGGTGTTGGTGGCGGTCAATAGACTGACAGGTTCGAAGCTAACTTTGGTATACTGTAACAGAGCTACAGTAATCGTTTGCAGCCTTTTGCTTCATGCACAACTACAAACTACTGTTCAGTCGCAGAAATACCATCATAATGATCGGCTTGGCTATCTGTCACGGCAGTTGGAACTTTCTGATGTGCATGTTTCCTTGCTGTCCGGTCTATTTCAATGCGCTTACTCACAGCTGGGGTTACGGTAGCTGGGGCGCTGATGTACGAAAAGTAATGACTGTAATTAGCGATGCAATTCTCAGTCCTACTATGGTGGTCTGCTACGGCTTTTCGTTCCTCAGCATCAGAAAGATGGGGTGAGAGAGTAAATTACTGTTCAACTTTCAATAGATAGAATATACAGGGTCCGCCAAAAAAACAACCCTGCAGATCTTTCGTTGTAGCAACCGCAAATCTCAACCGATTTGAATGACTCCTTTTTTAAATGAAAGATAAATAAATTCTTAAAAGACTGCTGAAATTTTTATTAATGTACTCTGCTTAGATCCTGAGATATACGCCCTCAAAGACAAAACAGTGATTTTCGCAATGAACAAAAGGATTTATATTATTCCGTTGCACTTCATAACAAAGCGGATCCCTACTACTGCTGATGGCTGTTGGAGACTTTATTGGAGAAACACACGCTCGGTTTACTTCACCAGTAAAGACTCGTTAGCCCTCAGCAATCACTAATTTTTATTTCCAAAGTCTCTGTTTTGAATTTGAGGGCAAATATTTCAGAAACTGAGCAGAGTATCTTAATGTACGTTTCACCAATCTTTGTAGAATTTATTTATCTTTCATTTAAAACAAGCTTGATTGAAATCGGTTGAGATTTGCGGTTGCTACAGTAAAAAACCTGCGGGGTTGTTTTTTGGCGGACCTTGTACATGTCCTAGGGACTTTTGTGGCTTCCGCACGTTCTACTCTAATTTAGTTCGGCCATTGCTGGTTCCACACTGTCCAGTCGCGAATTCAAGCGAGAGATGCGTTTATTGACTCAGTTTTTCACCATCGCATGCACCTGGCTGGCCTATTCCTTCGTGTACCGCCCGATTTCACTGATTCCCGGTCTAAGCAATCGTCCCGCAGTGGTGAGTGCAAGCGAAGCAATCCGATTTTGGATGTTCAGTGTAGATCCGGTGATTTACCTGATTTACATGGAACGCCTTCGTAAGGAAATGTGCAAAATAGTCACCTGTGGGAAAGTGAACCTGGTGCGCCAGCCTTGTCACAACACCTTGCCCACAACGACCAGGTTGAAAGGTCGTAAAGTTGGTGCGGAAACCAAGGATACCCCTGAGATGGCTAAACAGACAAACGATGACATTTCTATTTGTGATTTGTAGAATTTTTATTTTTTCATTTTGATGTTAGTGGGAAAGTTTCATAAACTTGAACTGAAGATTTTGCCTAATCAGTTCAAAGTGCATTTAAACTTGTTTATTCACTTAAGTGAGTGAAAAGACATAGCTTGATATTTCCTGTAGTTAGAATTTTTGTGTTGGGTGATGTAATCTTGCATATAACGTATTCGGTAAAATCTCTGACACTCTGATAATCATTTCTAAAATTGGGAATGCTGCAAATTTCTGCCTTGGTATAGCTTGTGCTTAGTGCTTGCAATTTTTTTGCACAGATTATTAACTAGATAGACTCTCATTAGATTAGATTTAGATTTAGATTTATTTGACAGAAAAAAAACAAAGAATGAACTGTTAGAATAACCAGCATACTGTAGCATGCCGCTAGATGACAGGAGGGCTGGGCCGATCGACCGGCTCAAGGGCCCTCCCCCTCAAAAAACTTGATAGATCAACTGCGGCCAATTTAGTACGAAAGTTTTGGAGTGATGAAGCATTTACAACGTCTCTAGGTAAGTTGTTCCAAATTGGAACAACTCGACTCGCGAAGAAGTTTTTGCGCAGTTCTAGACGAGTATGCATAACGTATATCTTAAAGTTATGCCCCCTAGTGCCCCTGGTTGGTGCCCAGGTAAAAAAGTCTTCCATCGACAAATCCACCATGCCACTGACCATCTTAAAGACCATAATTAAGTCTCGCACAATTCGACGTTCCTCTAATGATTTCATTTTCAGGAGAGCTAGACGCTTGGGATATGTGTAGCCTGACATCCCTGGCAGGCGCCGGGTAAACAATTTCTGGACCCTCTCAACCAAATCAATATCACCCAGAAAATATGGATTCCAGACCTCAGACGCGTACTCTAGCTTAGACAAAACAAAAGTATTATACATTTGAAGAAGGAAAGGAGTGCTTCTAGTGTGAAAAACCTTGAAAATCAAATTTATTGATTGAAAGCCATTGCGAGCAATTCTTTGACAGTGTGCAGAAAATTTAAAATCAGAAGAAATAGTGACGCCCAGGTCTACTATGTGGGTACATGTAGGGAGAGTGTGTCCACCTAACTCAAACGATGTAGTTGCATTACCGTAACCTAAATGTAATACTGAGCATTTTTGTATGGCTATGTCCAATTGCATTCGTGTTGCCCATGCATAAACACGATTTAAATCATCTCTGAGATTGTAGTTTATGGAACCCCTATCTGTTGCAAAGTAAAGTTTTGCGTCGTCTGCATATAGTTTAAGTTGAGAAGATTGCACTACTGTATGAAGGTCGTTTATGTAAATTTTATTGTTTATGTTTATGTTCATCTGTCAACACAAAAAGAACCTACGCATCTGTCTTGCAAACTGCCAGAAATGGCTTGCCTGTGCCGAACCCCTCCTCCTGCTACAACAAAGTGCACTCAGGCTGGTGCGTATCTGTGACTGGGAACGAGAGATGAGCGAACGTGAAAGGCGTAGCCTGCATCTTCTTATCAACGGACTTTTTACTCAGACCACAGACAGCAAGGACATTCCTTTCCTAGTCAACGATCTGTTTTCTGAATTGACTATTGATTGCATGAAGACCACAGACAGCAAGGACATTCCTTTCCTAGTCAACAATCTGTTTTCTGAATTGACTATTGATTGCATGAAGACCACAGACAGCAAGGACATTCCTTTCCTAGTCAACGATCTGTTTTCTGAATTGACTATTGATTGCATGAAGACCACAGACAGCAAGGACATTCCTTTCCTAGTCAACAATCTGTTTTCTGAATTGACTATTGATTGCATGAAGACCACAGACAGCAAGGACATTCCTTTCCTAGTCAACGATCTGTTTTCTGAATTGACTATTGATTGCATGAAGACCACAGACAGCAAGGACATTCCTTTCCTAGTCAACAATCTGTTTTCTGAATTGACTATTGATTGCATGAAGACCACAGACAGCAAGGACATTCCTTTCCTAGTCAACGATCTGTTTTCTGAATTGACTATTGATTGCATGAAGACCACAGACAGCAAGGACATTCCTTTCCTAGTCAACAATCTGTTTTCTGAATTGACTATTGATTGCATGAAGACCACAGACAGCAAGGACATTCCTTTCCTAGTCAACGATCTGTTTTCTGAATTGACTATTGATTGCATGAAGACCACAGACAGCAAGGACATTCCTTTCCTAGTCAACGATCTGTTTTCTGAATTGACTATTGATTGCATGAAGACCACAGACAGCAAGGACATTCCTTTCCTAGTCAACCATCTGTTTTCTGAATTGACTATTGATTGCATGAAGACCACAGACAGCAAGGACATTCCTTTCCTAGTCAACGATCTGTTTTCTGAATTGACTATTGATTGCATGAAGACCACAGACAGCAAGGACATTCCTTTCCTAGTCAACAATCTGTTTTCTGAATTGACTATTGATTGCATGAAGACCACAGACAGCAAGGACATTCCTTTCCTAGTCAACGATCTGTTTTCTGAATTGACTATTGATTGCATGAAGACCACAGACAGCAAGGACATTCCTTTCCTAGTCAACGATCTGTTTTCTGAATTGACTATTGATTGCATGAAGACCACAGACAGCAAGGACATTCCTTTCCTAGTCAACAATCTGTTTTCTGAATTGACTATTGATTGCATGAAGACCACAGACAGCAAGGACATTCCTTTCCTAGTCAACGATCTGTTTTCTGAATTGACTATTGATTGCATGAAGACCACAGACAGCAAGGACATTCCTTTCCTAGTCAACGATCTGTTTTCTGAATTGACTATTGATTGCATGAAGACCACAGACAGCAAGGACATTCCTTTCCTAGTCAACCATCTGTTTTCTGAATTGACTATTGATTGCATGAAGACCACAGACAGCAAGGACATTCCTTTCCTAGTCAACAATCTGTTTTCTGAATTGACTATTGATTGCATGAAGACCACAGACAGCAAGGACATTCCTTTCCTAGTCAACAATCTGTTTTCTGAATTGACTATTGATTGCATGAAGACCACAGACAGCAAGGACATTCCTTTCCTAGTCAACGATCTGTTTTCTGAATTGACTATTGATTGCATGAAGACCACAGACAGCAAGGACATTCCTTTCCTAGTCAACAATCTGTTTTCTGAATTGACTATTGATTGCATGAAGACCACAGACAGCAAGGACATTCCTTTCCTAGTCAACGATCTGTTTTCTGAATTGACTATTGATTGCATGAAGACCACAGACAGCAAGGACATTCCTTTCCTAGTCAACAATCTGTTTTCTGAATTGACTATTGATTGCATGAAGACCACAGACAGCAAGGACATTCCTTTCCTAGTCAACAATCTGTTTTCTGAATTGACTATTGATTGCATGAAGACCACAGACAGCAAGGACATTCCTTTCCTAGTCAACAATCTGTTTTCTGAATTGACTATTGATTGCATGAAGACCACAGACAGCAAGGACATTCCTTTCCTAGTCAACGATCTGTTTTCTGAATTGACTATTGATTGCATGAAGACCACAGACAGCAAGGACATTCCTTTCCTAGTCAACGATCTGTTTTCTGAATTGACTATTGATTGCATGAAGACCACAGACAGCAAGGACATTCCTTTCCTAGTCAACGATCTGTTTTCTGAATTGACTATTGATTGCATGAAGACCACAGACAGCAAGGACATTCCTTTCCTAGTCAACGATCTGTTTTCTGAATTGACTATTGATTGCATGAAGACCACAGACAGCAAGGACATTCCTTTCCTAGTCAACGATCTGTTTTCTGAATTGACTATTGATTGCATGAAGACCACAGACAGCAAGGACATTCCTTTCCTAGTCAACAATCTGTTTTCTGAATTGACTATTGATTGCATGAAGACCACAGACAGCAAGGACATTCCTTTCCTAGTCAACAATCTGTTTTCTGAATTGACTATTGATTGCATGAAGACCACAGACAGCAAGGACATTCCTTTCCTAGTCAACAATCTGTTTTCTGAATTGACTATTGATTGCATGAAGACCACAGACAGCAAGGACATTCCTTTCCTAGTCAACGATCTGTTTTCTGAATTGACTATTGATTGCATGAAGACCACAGACAGCAAGGACATTCCTTTCCTAGTCAACGATCTGTTTTCTGAATTGACTATTGATTGCATGAAGACCACAGACAGCAAGGACATTCCTTTCCTAGTCAACGATCTGTTTTCTGAATTGACTATTGATTGCATGAAGACCACAGACAGCAAGGACATTCCTTTCCTAGTCAACGATCTGTTTTCTGAATTGACTATTGATTGCATGAAGACCACAGACAGCAAGGACATTCCTTTCCTAGTCAACGATCTGTTTTCTGAATTGACTATTGATTGCATGAAGACCACAGACAGCAAGGACATTCCTTTCCTAGTCAACGATCTGTTTTCTGAATTGACTATTGATTGCATGAAGACCACAGACAGCAAGGACATTCCTTTCCTAGTCAACGATCTGTTTTCTGAATTGACTATTGATTGCATGAAGACCACAGACAGCAAGGACATTCCTTTCCTAGTCAACAATCTGTTTTCTGAATTGACTATTGATTGCATGAAGACCACAGACAGCAAGGACATTCCTTTCCTAGTCAACAATCTGTTTTCTGAATTGACTATTGATTGCATGAAGACCACAGACAGCAAGGACATTCCTTTCCTAGTCAACGATCTGTTTTCTGAATTGACTATTGATTGCATGAAGACCACAGACAGCAAGGACATTCCTTTCCTAGTCAACAATCTGTTTTCTGAATTGACTATTGATTACATGAAGACCACAGACAGCAAGGACATTCCTTTCCTAGTCAACGATCTGTTTTCTGAATTGACTATTGATTGCATGAAGACCACAGACAGCAAGGACATTCCTTTTCTAGTCAACGATCTGTTTTCTGAATTGACTATTGATTGCATGAAGACCACAGACAGCAAGGACATTCCTTTCCTAGTCAACGATCTGTTTTCTGAATTGACTATTGATTGCATGAAGACCACAGACAGCAAGGACATTCCTTTCCTAGTCAACAATCTGTTTTCTGAATTGACTATTGATTGCATGAAGACCACAGACAGCAAGGACATTCCTTTCCTAGTCAACGATCTGTTTTCTGAATTGACTATTGATTGCATGAAGACCACAGACAGCAAGGACATTCCTTTCCTAGTCAACAATCTGTTTTCTGAATTGACTATTGATTGCATGAAGACCACAGACAGCAAGGACATTCCTTTCCTAGTCAACAATCTGTTTTCTGAATTGACTATTGATTGCATGAAGACCACAGACAGCAAGGACATTCCTTTCCTAGTCAACAATCTGTTTTCTGAATTGACTATTGATTGCATGAAACAACTGAACATTCGGACGGGAGACGCCCAGTTCGCCGCGACCGGTTCGCCGCGCCCAGTTTGCCGCGGCCGGTTTGCCGCGAGCCAGTTCGCCGCAGGGTTATTTCGCCGCGGACCGGTTCGCCGCAGGTAATAATTTTTAAATTCGGTTTAGCAAGCGTACATGTACTGTGGCAGCTTAGTATATGAAATTTTTATAAAGGTTAGCCTTGTTACTAACCGGTAAGACTACCCGGAAGCGCGGGACGGTCAACATACACCAGAGCCTAAGACGCCCCACGATACCACCTGAGCAGCGAGTAACAGACAAGTTGGAAATCAGTTGGAACTGGAACTGAATCTAGCGTCGAAGATGGGTCGGCCGCCTGATTTTTCATGCTTAAGAGGAAGAAGCCGTCAATTGTTCCTGGGTAGATAGAACAACAACAACAAGACGTGCGCCCCAGATAGCTGTAGTGATGGGCTATGAGGCGCGCCCAACTCCTCATTGGCAGATAAGACGCCCGCCTCAGACGACCACAGGTGGGTGAGAGGAGCGAGTCTGCGCGTTTAGAAGTTCAGTTGGCACACGCGCCACATGCAGCCTACTTGCCATCGACTCCTCTTTGCCACAAACACTAACGGCACCGAGGGGGTGAACGTGTGCAGTCGCCTCGCTACTAGGGCCCGACCGGATATCCGGATCCGGATCCGGCCGGATATGGCCATATCCGGATCCGGTACCGGATCCGGATATTACCTGCCGGATATGCCGGATATCAGTCACAGATGAGAAAACGTGATTTTTTACGTATTTTTAACATAAATATTGCATTCGACCGAATGCTTGTTAGAAATTTCTTGAGGCGATTGTAATCCATGACCCCAGTAGTTCGTATAACCCTGATTTCTGTGCAAAGGATAACACCCTCATTTTTGACAATGCTAATTTTTCACCTTGACTGAAAGTAAAAATCCGCCAGATTTTAACCGGTTTTGTGAAAAAGCTGAGCTCTTCAGGTTCTTAAGTCCATATAAAGATTGGTTAACTTGCAAAATATGGCAAAGATCCGATGAAGGGTTCTTGAAATATTTACGTTAAAAATTGACATCTGAAAATTCGGGTCAGTTCATTTCGGAAGGGGATAACTCCAAGTTACAGAAGGCGAGCAGGCTAGGACTTGGCCAAAACAAACTCAACAAAAATAATAATACTAATGTGATACAATGAATATCACAAAACAGCCAAGCAGACTGGATTTCTATGTTTAGGATAGTCGCCTTGTTTTTGCTAATTTTTCATTAAAATAAAAAAACGAACAAAGTTTCAAGCATTGAGGCAAGTTTATACTTTACTTTACAGAGATCAAAGCGTCTCTTTTCAGTTGCGAATGGAGATGAATGGCTTGAGACTCTAAACTCAACTCGCAAAGAATGGAAATCTCAACTGAGATTTTCCAAATTCATAATTTTTTAGCTTATAAAATTAGGACAGGTCTACCAAAAGGTCGGCTAAGTATACCACATTAGAGAGAACAAATTTGAACATGCAAACAATAATTTAGCCAAAAGTCTGTGATGTCGTGATGTCAACCATTTTTATCTAAAAATTACGAAATGAGCTGAACTTTCATGCCAAACTGTGTTTCCCCTTCTGTTTTTTTTCAGATGAGGTCTGTATCTGTAAAATAGGTATGCCTAATAAATGCTAAGGATTACATAGACATTCCGACCAAACTCGAAAATGCTTGGAAAGCGTCCAGTTATCAATTTCTAGCCACGGTGATAAAATATGCAAATATGCAAAAAAATATGTACATATCTCATTTTTGCATGCATATGATTTAATATGCAATATCACATGCATCGCAAAAACCCGATATTATCCAACCATAGTTTGAACTACAATTATTAGATGTTGTTTTGAATCAGCTGTTATAGAACAAAGAAATGTATATATGTATGTGGTTTATTGCATTCTAAAAAATTTTTCAGTTGATCAATGATATCCGGCATATCCGGATCCGGATCCGGCCGGATATGGGCATATCCGGATCCGGATCCGGATCCGGTAGAAATTTGTATCCGGTCGGGCCCTACTCGCTACACATGCACACAGCAGTCGGTGGCCTAACCACTCCACCAATTGTGCTGGCGAAAGCTTATTTTTGTTAAAAAACCTAACAACACGACGGAGGCTTATGATAATTTTTGGCCTGACTTCATAATATGCCAGTCCCGCCGACATGTCGCACATTACGTGCCACACACTACCACATTCTCTTCACATAATAAGCTACATCTTCGTACTATGTATACACTTACACATTCACAAGCTGCCACAGTACAGGTACGCTTGTTAAACCTTATTTAAAAATTATTACCTGCGGCGAATCGGTCCGCGGCGGAACAACCCTGCGGCGAACCGGCTCGCGGCAAACCGGCCGCGGCAAACCGGGCGCGGCGAACCGGTCGCGGCGAACTGACCCCAACCCCATTCGGACTGTTGGTATCGGACAAACATGGCAAGGTTGTGGTGGAATTGAAAGACCATGTGACAATGCAACGAAAAAGAACAGTCCTGTCTTCAATACCTCAGTATGCGTCTGCTTACATCAGCTGTGATCTTGGACTGAATCATGAAGAATTGCGGGAACGCCGAGAATATGGCGAAAGTGACCTATTTGTTTACTGTTGCTAGCTACATGATTTCTGTCGTTTAACGACTGTCAGTCCGGCTTTTCGATAGGTTGTTTTCAGATTGTTTTGGTTTAGTGCAGCAAACTAATAGACTGAAAGTTACTAATAATTTCAACTGCCAGCGTCATCTGAACATCTGAAACAACAAATTTTGATTTTGGCTCTAGTTGAAAATGCGTTCCTGAGGGTCTGAAACAGCTTTCCGATATGTTTACCATCGTTTTTTGCTTTCCGATAGGTTGGCTAACTACGCCATATGGCGCTGGTCATTTGCAAAGGGTTAAGTTTGCGATCCTTGATTGAGCTACAGTATCTGGAAGCTGTGTTTACACTTGGTTGTGACTGTGTTTGGTGTAAAGAAAGAGACAAGGGATTTACCTCAGTCAGAGCTGGATTACACAAAACATTCACAAAGCAACAGTAGTGTGTTAGTAGCCGAAGACCGAATACAAAGCAAGGCAGAGCAACAGACCAGTGGAGCGAGCGGCAGTTGAGGTGGTTGGCCCTGGAGTGGTGGTGGTAGTGAGGGTGAGGTTGAACTCCGGCCAGACACCTTCCCTGTTGCAGTAGTCGCTCCAATCGCAGCAGCACAAGTTGCCCTCAGCTCTCGGCACACAGGCGTTGTCCACTCCCTCACACAAACCGTCTGTATCACAGCCTTGTTGTGTCATCTCTCCATTCTTGAACACCCTGAAGCAGAAGTTGACTGGAGTCTTTGACTGACACTGTTGTTCGTTTCCGAAGCAGTAGTTGATCTTCCCGATTTCATGGCCGCTCCGGACCATCCTACTGCTCAGTTGATCGTTGCAGAGATCAGCCTGACTACAGCAACAAGTGATTTTGAATGTGTTGAAAAAGCTCTTCACAGCCACACAGCCATCAGCCGTTACGTTGGCGCAAGGTCCCTGATTTCCCTGTGAACAGCCTGCTGCGTGAAAGGAATCCGGTCGTATGGAAGAGAATTTGACAAAGCAGAACTGGCCATCACAGGGTACCGATGAGTTCGACTCTTTATTCAGACACTTCCTGAGGGGCTTGAGTCCTGGATCGGTGTTGCACTGTGGTGTGTTGCAACAACAAACACCATCCTTGCAGCCACTACCTTTGCAAAGTCCCTTTTCATCACAGCCTAACTCTAGCTTGTTCCCATTTTGTTTCCTGAAACTCAGAGGCTTTTGGGGCTGCGCTCAATTTGGCAGTATGATGGATTTAGAGGTAGCGCAAAGCGCAGACCCCAGCAGATTTTTCGCTGTAGCAACAGTACTGTTGTTTGGCATTGGATTTTGAGAATGTGTCTACAGTATATACAGAATCACTGGCAAATGTGTGTGGTAATTTGTGTATGCACATTCAGAAAAATAATGTGTATGTCTATCGTACAGAAAATGCAAATTTTTGGCCACATTTTGAGCAGGAAATACTAGAAAACCATATCTCTCTTAGTTTAGGGGTAACCCCTACCCCTTGGACGGATGGATGGATTGACCGGGCGGGGCCGTCGTAGCCCCTGCGTTAGGCCACACTGCGGGCCCATCACGCACACCCATATGCATCCTGCCCTTCCTTCGCTGCCTTCACTACTAGCCTAAACACATGCTCGGTGTTAGTCTGGGCGGGTCTCAGTGTAGCTGTCCCCGTTCCATATGTCCCAACACATGTGTGGTTGCTATTGTAGCTTTTAGGTGCTTAGGCAGCTCCAGTCGGTTCCCATTTACCTACTCGCTGTAACAACTTTCGGTGGCCTGGGTGGGGATTTGTGCCGACGACCAACTCTTTGCGGCAAGAAACTTGCCCGGACGAGTGGATCAACGCACGACGTTGCGCACAGTGGCTTTGCGGCCTAAGCCACTACACTAACTGTGCCGGCACCCCTACCCCTTACTAACAGAAGCTACCCGATTTAGAGTACCCACATAGAATCACGGTTTGCGTTGCGGCTGTTTGTTTAGCCATAAATGTGATTGGAAAATGAAAGTGTAAAAAAGTGATTGGCCAGTCACATTCACATGTCAATCACGCTTTTTTGTCAGACGATGCACAATGCTGCATGCAACTCATGATTGGCCAGTCACAGCAAATCACGCTTTTTTGAAAATTTCAGTCAATGCAAAAACATTCACTGCGTGATTACCAGTTTTGAGGCTCGCATTGCATGTCCCTATGCAAAAAAGTTCTGCGTCTAGGAGCTACTACATGTATGCATGGTAGTACTGGTACATGTGAGCATACATGTAACAGGTTATCCGCCGGCCGTGGGGGATCTGAGCAAAAATTTTGGGAGGGGGTTGGGCACTGAAAAACGCTCAAAAATCTAAAAAATCGCAATTTTTTGGCTAAAAATCGCTAATTTGGGCTGAAATACAGCTGAAAAGCGATTTTGGCAATTTTTGTGTCTGAAATTGTAAAAAAATCGCTAAAATTAGCTAAAAAAATTACTTGCCAAAAAAATCGGAGGGGGGTCGGCAAAATCGTCTCGGGGGGGGGGGTCCCCATCGGGGGGGGGGCTGACCTAAGTCGGGTGGGGGCAGACCCTGAGACCCCCCCTGTTACATGTACGCATGTGAGCATGCTTCATTGTTGTTTGGAAAGACGCCCAGTTTAGCATAACACAACACCTGTAACAGTAGTTGTTTCCAGCGGGGCAGCTGTGGATTTGGTAGCCTTGTTCTGAGTGAGCCACGGCACAACGGTCTACCAGTGGAGTGAAGGTGGTGGGCTGGTAGCTTCTGTTGCAGAGGTCTGTGTGACAACAGCACACTCTTTCCTCATTGGTCGAATTAGCGTCCGGACGCAGTCTACATCCGCTCTTCCAATGGCAGTCGTCGCTACCACCGCAACTCATGCTTGTGAAGGTGGTCTGCTTGGAATTGCTGTAAGAATTTGGTTAGGCCGAGGCAACAAAGCGAAGCGGAAACTTACTGCACGCGCCAAGACTTCATGCAGAACCGACGACGGAATCCACACTTATCTATGCTGTAGACCTTAGTGTGGTGGTTATAGCGCAGACAAGTACTAGCTGCGTCTGAGAAGTACACCAGCCACAAACAACGCAACAAGAAAATCACAGACATCGCCCGTCCTACTACACAACACAGAACACAGAAAGTGTATGGGTTTTGGAGCTTTTGCATGTTATTCTGCATAGACTTATCGTATGCATGCTATACTGTACAGACTTATCGTATGCACACTATACTGTCAGTCAGAGAGACTAAGCCATAGACGGATCGGTTCCTATTATAGCTTACCTCTCCGACTATGGCTATGATGTCCCATTGATGGCTATTGAACGTCTACTTAGCCATACATGGCTACTTAGCCTTCTATGGCTAACACTCTTCGACAGCATAGCCAACTATGGCTACCACTCTTCAACCGCATAGCCAACTATGGCTACTTAGCCTTCTATGGCTACCACTCTTCAACAGCATAGCCAACTATGGCTACTTAGCCTTCTATGGCTACCACTCTTCAACAGCATAGCCAACTATGGCTACCACTCTTCAACAGCATAGCCAACTATGGCTACCACTCTTCAACAGCATAGCCAACTATGGCTACTTAGCCATAGATGGCTAAAAAGGTCGGGCCTCCTCGAGTTTAGCCATAGTTGGCTATGCTGTTGAAGAGTGGTGGCCATAGAAGGCTAGGTAACCATGTATGGCTAAGTAGCGTAGCGTTCAATAGCCATCAATGGAACATCATAGCCATAGTCTATAGCCGTAGGTAAGCTATAAAAGGAGCGGATTCGTCTATAGCCTAGTCTCTCTGACTGTCAGTGTCGTGGCGTATCCAGCATTCTGCAAACGGGGGTGTAAACTTTCGAAACTGACTGGTTGGGTCAGCAAAATTAGTTAAAAAACGCGTTTAAAGGGCATTCTGAGCATGAAATTAACATAAATTACAAGTTTAGTAGTTTAAAGTGGCCTGGTTGGGCTTCTGTCAGACCAGGCCGAGAACATTTTGAAAATTTAATCTTCAAGCGCATTTAAAAGGCATTCTAAGCATAAAATTGACAGTTTCAGTACATAATTCATTAGTTACTCTTATTTTTGAAACACTTTCTCTTCCTACCTCCGCCGTAAAGGGGGTGTACTCACCCTACCCCCTGATTCATCACTGTCTGCCTTCACTTCATAGTCAGACTCGGGAATCGATATCGCATCAGTTTCCAGAACAGAAATATGGCTTTATTTTGCATTGCAGTTAGAATAAACTAAAAAAGGCATATATCTATCATAAATGACTTTTAAAACTCTTCGCTGTACAATCTCATTTTGCTCATATCAACAATCATCCTCAGAAATGAATAACAAATTCAGCAAAGAATGGAACTACGTCTTAGTAGAAGGGATGAGACCGATATATACAGGTTCCGTCAAATATAACAACCGCGGCAGATTTTTACTATTTACCAATAGCAAATCTCAACCGATTTGAATGAGTCCTCCTTTAAACGAAAGATAAATAAACGCTTGAAAGATTGATGGAGCTTGCAATAAGTTAACCTGCTTAGTTCCTGAGATATTTGCTCTCAAATAAAAACAGATTTTTGCAATGAACAAGAGTGATTAAAAAACAACCCAGCAAATTTTTTACTTTTGCAACCAAGAAACTCAACTGATTTGAATGAATCCTTTTTTGAATGAAAGATAAATAAATTCTGAGAAGATTGGTTAAATTTTTATTGATGTATTGTGCTTTCTTCTTAAGATATTTGGCCTCAAATTCAAAACAGATTTTGGCAAAGAACAAGAGCAATTCCGTTGCACTTCAAAATAAAACAGATTCCTACTGCTGAGGACAAAACGAGACTTTACAGTTGAAGTAAACAGAGCGTGTGAGTCACCACTAAAGCCTCCTTAGCCCTAGTAGGAATCCGTTTTATTATGAAGTGCATCGGAATTATAAAAATCCCTCTTGTTCATACTGTTTGGACTTTGAAGGCGAATATCTCTGGATCTAAGCAGACTACATCAATAAAAATTTCAACAGCCTTTTAACAATTTATTTGTCTTTCATCTAAAAAAGGATTCATTCAAATCGGTTGAGATATGCAGTTGCTACAGCGGGGTTGTTTTTTGACAGACCCATCCCAAATTAGTGCATAATTTCACATATACAGCATTAAACTTTCTGGCATTCTTATTACAGCTTCTCCGTAAAACTGACAGGAAACCAGCCACGCCTAAAAACCAACTAAACCACTGAAATCAACTGAAACAATCCTTGATTTTACCTTCCGTTTGACTCATTCACACCGAAACACCATCCCATTTGGCCTCTTTTTAGCACTTCAACCACATCTTTCTTCCTCAAGTCTAATTGATTGTCCTGAGAGCCATCGTAATCATGCACCGCCTTCACTTTATCAACTCCTTCTGATGGACTCGGCGAACTTTGCGATGGTTCTGTCGGCTCAGAAAACACCGTGACGTCATGTGACATGGCAGTGACGTCATACATGATAGGAGTGACGTCATTATCGCCGGCTTGAGCCTTGTTGTCGGGTTGCGATTGATCGGAGAGTTTTTCGGACTCGGAAGTCTGCAAATATTTCAACAATCGTACTATTACTACTGTTTCTTATATTCCCATTGCTCTGCTATGTACACCAGGTATTGTTATGGCCAACAAAAGCCTAAAGCTTGGCCAAAATCTGAGCCTAAGCCTAGAACAAGTCTAAAGTGAGGGTGGTAAGGTGGGCAAATATTTGCCTGCATCATTTGTTTTTGAATATATACAAATGGTTTGTATATGTGTACTTTCTAACAAAATTATAATACGTACTGCATATTTTTTTGTATATTTGTATATCACTAAAAACGTAAAGTTTACCAGAAAAAGTGTAATTTAATGAAAGAAGAAAGCCTTTTTTCATCACTATGATGGTTTTGGAATGTTTAGATTTGGAGAAACGTCAAAAAGACTGATTAAAATGCTTAAAATTGTGAAGGAGATGTGGAAAAACAAGTCAGTTACAACACTAAGAAAATAGGCAAAATTCGCTAAATTTACTAAATTTGCTACTGCAAAGTATACAAACAGGGAATATACAAACCAGTTGTATATCAAGTCTGTTTCTATATGTATATCCAAAACATTTGTATATTTATACAAATTTGTATATGTACAATTTGGATATACCAACAAACCCACACTAGAGGTTGGTGGACATGTTTACCAAGTCGGAAGGCGTGTCCTGGATGGATTCTACCGTAACCGACGGCCTTTTTATATGTGAAATCAGGGTGATTTGCGGCGTTTGAGCGTCGGTTTCAGCTGGCGGGGGACTGGTGGGCAAGGAATCAAGACTGATACTCTTTCCGTCCTCTCGGCTCACAACCAATTCGCCATTGTCTGCAGTCGATTCTAGCTGGGTTTCCTACAAATCAGTTTATGATTATCATAAAAATATTGATTTTCAACCTACTTCCTGCTCTTCTTGACCAGCTTCTACTTCTTCAATGGCAGAGTCGAGCATGGCTAAGGCTGCAGTTGGGGAAGTTGGCTCGCTGATGGTTTCAGGCAGTGGACAGAACTGCGCCCAACGCGGTAAGGCATAGTCCAATGCCTCTGACACCTGAATATGTGAAATTAATGTGCAGACATTTACACTTCTTATGGTTACATTAGTTTGGTTGGCTTGGTTGTTGGTAGAGCTAAGTTTGATTTTAGGTTAGGTTAGGTTAGGTTAGGTTAGGTTAGGTTAGGTTAGGTTAGGTTAGGTTAGGTTAGGTTAGGTTAGGTTAGGTTAGGTTAGGTTAGGTTAGGTTAGGTTCGGTTCGGTTCGGTTCGGTTCGGTTCGGTTCGGTTCGGTTCGGTTCGGTTCGGTTCGGTTCGGTTCGGTTCGGTTCGGTTCGGTTCGGTTCGGTTCGGTTCGGTTCGGTTCGGTTCGGTTCGGTTCGGTTCGGTTCGGTTCGGTTCGGTTCGGTTCGGTTAGGTTAGGTTAGGTTAGGTTAGGTTAGGTTAGGTTAGGTTAGGTTAGGTTAGGTTAGGTTAGGTTAGGTTAGGTTAGGTTAGGTTAGGTTATAGATTGGTTTGGTTTTATTTAGTTTTGGTTTGTTTGGTTTGGTTTGGTTGTTCAGAAATTGCATGAAGTATTCGGCAAAATGACAACCTTTTTCTGCAGCAGTAAGTAGTTCCTGAGCCAGGCGCAATGCCGTTCCAGAATGAATCCAAAACGCTTGCGTTCCTCTCCCAAAGACTGTTGCAATCCCTGATTCCTGATCTCTTCCAGTTGCCCAGTTAGTTCATCTTCTATGGATATGCCCATCTAAATTATACTACTCTAAGTATATTCACCATCAAAACAAATGTAAACCTTGGAGTTTTTCTTCAGTTGTTTGTAGATTTGCTTTTGACCCTTGTGATAGGCGCCCCAGAGACCCTAACAAGATTGAGAACTGAAAATTTGCATAAAGCAGCAATATTGCCCTACCTTCAAACTGGCAGCATCGTTGCGCAAATTATTTTCTGTTGGGGTAAGCAGTTGAGAGCCGTACCAAGCCGTCTCAAATTTACATAATTTGTAACTAATACAGACTTTACTTTAATTTTACCAAGTCATCTTCTTCCTTCAGTTTTTCTTTCATCAGCTGACTCATCTCTGACAGACAGTCGCCTAAAATTAGTATGAGTCAGTGTTGATTCACTCGACAATTCCGAGACTTAAATCTCACCGATCGAGCGAGTTTGACTGTGACATTTCTCCGAAGTCAACACCACTTTGTCCAACGCTGCCGCGTAATTCTTTTGTGCAGTTGCCAAAGCTGCAACAGACTAATCTATTCAATGCTTTAGGGGCGTGCAAAGGGGAGGGTTTGTCCGAAAATGGGCAAAAACACGATTACGTAACTGTTGCGCCCCCTAAAGAGATATTTTGCCTACATTTCATGTTGGTACTTGAGCTACATAAGAGTGTATTTGCTGAATGTAGTGATAAAAACCAAGCTTGTAGCTATTTTATCAGTGAACTGCTGTTATCTTCAAACTTGAGTATGAACGAACGAATACAAGCGGTTTATTAATTGTACTACATAAATCTACTGTTTAGTAGTTTCTTTGAAATATTTGACAAAAAGTTTATTTTCAGACAATTTTTTGTATTTCAGCAGTATTTTGCAAATATTTCCGTTAACCAGAAGCTGGAAAATGGAAGGCTGTTACCTTTCCAATTCTGAAGGAAAATTAAAAAACAGGTTTGTACTTTGTAAAGCCAAATACTGACTAACATTTGACCAAAACTCTTGTATTATGAAGCACGGGTGGGTATGCGGCAAAAAATAGTCCAGCCGATTTAAAAAGCTACTAAACCGAGTTGATCGGAACAAAATAGTCTTACTTAGTTGCGCTTTGAACAATTGATGACCGGCATCCAACAATTTCTTCAAAGCAGGATCGAACTCTTCAATCAAATTCTAAAACTTTCTTATTACCTGCAGGTAGGCAAAAAAGACTCACTAACCGAATAAACAAAATTCACGCTTTTGTTCACTTGTTCAACGGTCAACGCACCGGTCTGTCCATTAAGAGCGGCGGTAGTTGGTTGTTGCATGGTGGTGCAAGAATTAGCGCAGAAGACGCAACGGCTATCTGTTGCTGGGCGGCAAGCAGCGATAAGCAACGTATGCGAGCGACCGAAAAGCACAAAAGCAAACGTTGGCCCGGGCCGGCGCAGCGGCCACGCATAGAAAGCAGCTTTTTAGAATCCTTCACTACACACTCCCACACTTCCTATTTCTTTTCAGACAACAACCGCTATACTACGCAAACACTGCTTGTTTTAGCTCCTCCACCACTGCTACAAACCTCTGCCAACTTACAAGCAAATTAAACCTTTTTGCTATGCTCAACAAATGCAAATACGTACGTAAGCTGAAATTTGGGACATACAGTAGTGCATATCAGGGATAGATATTTTCCGAAAAAAACTAGGCCTTTTTTCAGCTTTTTTTTCGCTTTTTTTCGGTTTTTTCCAAAGTCTCAAGTTCTGACTATCCTAGCCCGGTCTTATGATTCCAAACGCTTTGGGGCCGTCCATAAACTACGACGTTCAAAAATTCAAAATTTTGGACCCCCACCCCCGTCCCGACGTTTTTCGACGTTTTCAGAACAACCCCCTAAAAACTACAACGTTTTTGGCTGCACCCCTCCCCTCGACTATGGTACCGTGTAACATTAGAAAATCTTCAACAAAATCGACATGACACTGCAGAAGCTGTGAAAAAGAAACTTTTTGACAGTCAACTACCATTTTGGCGGTTGCAAACATGAACTGGGTTGAGTTTTCCTTGTAATATATGTAGTTGCGGACAAAAGCTTCCTAGGCACCTAAAAAATGTCGACGCTTTCGACACCCCCCCACGTTCAACCGACCACCCCCACCCCTCTCTGAACATCGTAGTTTATGGACAGCCCGATTCTAGCAGTTTTCTTAGTAGCAGCAGTTTCTTTTCAGACAGAAAATACATGTCTTATATAGATATAAATCACAAAACAGTCATGAAACACTGCCTGACAGGTTCCATCATTAAACGTTGTATGCAAATTTGCTTACAGCAGTTTGCCGTTTCGCTTTATTATGCCAAATTTGGTCTTTTCTGTTGTTTTTCTAACAGTTTTGAGTTAATCTGGCCTATTATACATAGCAAAAGTCCATTTTTTAACTGAAAAACGACGTAAAACAGCTATTTTTAGCTTGAGTTTTTTCCGCGATTTATGTTTTTTCCGACCCTTACGAAAAATATACGCCGAAAAAAACAGACCTCACACATACATGCCACATTATGCACCTGTTGCCCACTAACACTCTTTCTGCGCAGTTCTTTTACATTGTACTAACATGTTGTCTTGCTTGGGTGTAAATAAATAAATAAATAAATAAATAAATAAATAAATAAATAAATAAATAAATAAATAAATAAATAAATAAATAAATAAATAAATAAATAAATGCCTGCTGTACGTGCCATAATAGGGGAAATTTTGCAGTGTTAATTCGGATTGGGTCAGTAGTCCTGCTGCATCAATCAAACCTGAACATATAAAATACCACGAATTTTGACACCTCATCTTCAAAAATTCAACCTATTTGGTCAAGGTTTGAGGAGATTGCAGAAAAAGCATAAATGTACCCATTTTGAAACATTGCGGAAACATTGCGTAGGATTTAATATGTGTCGCTTGAATTTTTGTTGTCATTTCGATACATTGGAAGAGATTAGATTGGCAAGAGCAGAAATGAAACATAAACTTATAATTTACCAGGAGTCGTCGTTTCCCTATACCCTGTCGTTTCGGCATAGTGATAAACAGGTTTGACTGCAGTTTTTCAATACTGGTTTGGGCAGGAGGTGGATAAAGGTGAAATTTATTTTACACCAACCAAACCAATCCAGAATGACAATCTGGTATGAGGACTCGTTCGCTAAGTCTTTACTAGCTTGGAAAGCCAGTGTCTGGAAGGCTGTGCTCCCCTCACTTTTGCTCTTTTACGGTGGTTTCTATTTCATTCTTTTGATTCAGTTATTTCTACTGGATGAAGATGGAAAACTGCTGTTCGCTAGAGTTGTGGAGAATTTTGAGGTGTGTTTTTCTGTTTTTTAGTCGGTCGGTCGGTCGGTCGGTCGGTCGGTCGGTCGGTCGGTCGGTCGGTCGGTCGGTCGGTCGGTCGGTCGGTCGGTCGGTCGGTCGGTCGGTCGGTCGGTCGGTCGGTCGGTCGGTCGGTCGTACACTATAAGCATTTGTGCCAACAATCTTCTTTTAGTCTGGAACCGGTTACATTCACGAATCGGTCGAATTTCTGTTGGCATTTTTCGTTGCCGAGATGGTAGTGCGTTGGTGGGAGCAATTCAGTTACATCTGTGACCCGGACACACTGATGCTGCACGTGATTAGCATATTACCGGGGAGGCGAAATCAGCACATTCGAAAGTTGATAGCTAGATGGATGACGCTTCAATCAGTGATTGCCTGGCAGACTATGTGTGTGCGTACGAAAAAGCGTTTTCCCACTTCCAAACATATGGTCAAATCTGGCATTATCACTGAACATGAACTGCAACTGTTTGAGGGAGCCGAGACTCCCTACGATAAATGGTATATACCGTCGGTTTGGATTATTAATTTAATTAGCAAGTGTCAAAAGGAGGGAAGGATTGATTCGAGGCAGAAGAAATACTTCATAAAACACTTGTTCAATTGTTATGATGGCTTCAATATGGTGCAAACTTATGACTGGGTCAAGATTCCTTTGATATACACTCAGGTTTGATTTGAGACTTTCTCTTTGTAGTGTAAAGTGCCACCCAGCAGAGTTCATCTGGTATTTGTCGCCCTTGAAAGTGCGGCATCAAACAAGTTTTGCCCTTGCAAAAAACGCGCCGCTCGTTAAAACTATTTGTCACGAAGCTTAAAGACACTTGAAAGCCATTTTGCACACTATTTAGTAAACAAACAAACAAACAAGTAGTCAGCAAGCAAGCAAGCAAGCAAGCAAGCAAGCAAGCAAGCAAGCAAGCAAGCAAGCAAGCAAGCAAGCAAGCAAGCAAGCAAGCAAGCAAGCAAGCAAGCAAGCAAGCAAGCAAGCGAGCGAGCAAGCTAGCCTAACTAACTAACTAACTAACTAACTAACTAACTAACTAACTAACTAACTAACTAACTAACTAACTAACTAACTAACTAACTAACTAACTAACTAACTAACTAACTAACTAACTAACTAACTAACTAACTAACTAACTAACTAACTAACTAACTAACTAACTAACTAACTAACTAACTAACTAACTAACTAACTAACTAACTAACTAACTAACTAACTAACTAACTAACTAACTGACTGACTGACTGACTGACTGACTGACTGACTGACTGACTGACTGACTGACTGACTGACTGACTGACTGACTGACTGACTGACTGACTGACTGACTGACTGACTGACTGACTGACTGACTGACTGACTGACTGACTGACTGACTGACTGACTGACTGACTGACTGACTGACTGACTGACTGACTGACTGACTGACTGACTGACTGACTGACTGACTGACTGACTGACTGACTGACTGACTGACTGACTGACTGACTGACTGACTGACTGACTGACTGACTGACTGACTGACTGACTGACTGACTGACTGACTGACTGACTGACTGACTGACTAACTAACTAACTAACTAACAAAAATTGAACAAGCGTAAAAGCTGATCGTTTTCAGTGTGTGGCCATAGCAACTTACGGATATTTTATGCTGTGTCTGATAGGCCGGCAGCCAAAATTGGACCAAAATTCGATGGAAAACAATTTCACCTGCTATTTTCCTTTATTCACTATGCTCCAATTTCTCTTCTATGTTGGCTGGCTGAAGGTCGGACAGCAACTGATGAATCCGTTCGGCGAAGACGAAGATGACTTTGGTAAGTTAGCTAGAATCAATGCTGTTCCCGGAGTCACCAACCTATACCTATATTTAGCTGTGAACAGAATGTACGCGTAAAAGGATGTTCTATAACTACGTAATAGTTAATCAAACGAATACTTTAGAAATGAACTTCACACTGGATCGAAATTTGCAAGTAAGTTTTATGATAGCCGATGAGCTGGTGGATCAGTTACCGGACGATAGCCAAGACGAAGATGATGACATGTTGGAGAGGAGAAACAGAAAACTACCTCACACTAAAGCTTCCAGCAAAATCAAAGTAAACCTTCGCTTTATTATTTTTTATATTCCGGCCCACCTGGCAGGAAGGTATAAGAGATTTCCTTCCGGAGGGTAGGGGGTCGATGTAGGTAGTGGGTGAGAGGTTGGCCTTTCTAGCTAGGTGTCTTGGTCTTGACATGCCTTTCGTCGCGTATTGGCCATGGGTAAAGTAGGTTACGCTATCCCTTGTGTTACAGCGGCCCCGGCATCCGTGAGAGCAGTTGTTTATGGGTTCCAAACCGGTCGAGGTGACTGGAAGTAAAGCCCAACCCAGGCCGCCAAAAGCCAGTGATGGCCAGTAGGTAAATGGGAACCGAACCGGGGCTGCCTAAGCACAAGGGAGGGGTTGCTTGTGGGCAGGGCCACCCCATTGAAGGGCTCTGAAAAGAGCCAGGGGTGTCCTGAGCTGTTCGAAAATACAGTGGAACTGAAAAACAAACAAACAAACAACAGGTAAAGCACAAACCCCTAGTAGCTGTATTGGGCACAGTACCCCTAAAAGCACTCAATACCAACGCATTTCAATAGTAACTGATTTCAGGACATTCTACCACGGGATCAGTTCGAAAACTTTAAGCTAGCGCAGCCAGAAATGGACGTAGTGGATCACTGGAACGACCCAAACGCGGACGAAGACACAGCTTTGAGACTCGGTTTCGCTCAGCTCATTCAATCGGTGTCTCGACAGCGGTCCGAATAGTCGAAATACAGCTTATAATAATAATAACCGTTGCGAAATCATTGCTTTTGTTTGGGCCAACATTTTATCTATTGTAATTTGCATTACTTTACTAGCTAGTGTGTTGTGTTGTGTAGTGTAGCTACTACTAAACAGAAGTGAGTACTAGTTTTTGTCTGCACGTCAAAGGAAGACATTGTCAGGTTAGATTTATTTATGCAGACCACTTTAAACCATCTGTCTGGCTGGCTAGGTGGTCCCGTGCTTTGTTTCTTACGTAACTATAGTAGCATTGAAAGCGTGCGATTTGCCTACAACTGGCGGCCGTGGGTTTATCTAGCAGTTTTTAGTCTATTTGAACATTTATCTTGTTCACGAGCTTCTTTTGGCCGGCCAACTGTGCGTGCGGTCGGTTCAGAGCGAAATGGTGGATTTGCGTGCTGCCCTGCAATGGCCGAGAGGGACAGATGCCCTAATCGAGTCAATTCAAGTGATAGCGTTCCTCCTCATGTCCGTTGCCTGGTTGTATAGAAAGTGGGACAAAAACAAAACTGTGCTTTGGATGAGAGAATTTGTGGGAATTGGAAAAGTGCCAAAATCAACTGACCAAAGCCAAAGTTCGCAGAATTTCAAGCGAGTCATTGCTTGGGACATGGTAAGTTCAGCGCTACTGTTTATTTGGCTTACGGTACCGATAGCGAAAGACGCGTATTTTTGGATTCCTACCGAAAAATTATTTACCGATTCTTGGGTATTGTTACAAATACCGATTATTTTCCCGATCCGGTATTTCTGTTGATTTTTACGCTGCAGAAAATCTATTAAAACAATATATTGTCCGAATTTCAGCAATTTTTAGCTGTATTTAAGCTCAAATTAGCGCTATTTGTACGATTTTCAGGCCGAAAATTGTTTTTAAGTACCTTACTTGTGCTGTTTATAGTACCCCCATTAATAGCACCCCGGGTACTATACTAAAATCGGTACCATTTATAGTGTCCGGGGCTACTATAAATGGAGACGTTTTTTATTCTGAAGTCAGCAGTTTTCAATACAACAAACCGTGCGAATATTATTTTTGGTTGTAAACCTTGTTTGAATGAAGAAAAACAGTAGATAATGAAATCATAGAGGTTCTGATGTAAGAACCTATTGTTTACAACTAGGTACAGTAGAGACCTTAGCGGGCCGCCTTTTTGGCGGCCCGGCACCGGCCCGGGAATGCGAAAATTGCACAAAAATCAATCAAAATTGCTTGTACACAGTACAAAAGAAAGATTTCTAGCGCTATACCAAAGCTAAATAATAATCCAGATCAAAGAAAAGCGTGTTTTGGTTAAAGTACCACCTAAATTACAGCAATTAGCACCCATCAATTGGGGCTTGTCTTAATCGGTAGAGTATGACAAAAAGTCAGTGTTAACGAAAAAAATCACAGTTGACTAATGCAGCTACTGTTAATTGTAAATAAAAAAGAAAGTTACAGGTGTTCTACGTGGGTCAGGCACACATCCTAGCGCTCTACGCAGTCTACTTGTTCGTGACGCGAGCCAAACTAGCCACCTTTGTGTTCGCAGTGTTGGTGCACGTCTGTGGCGTCTATTCCATCACCGGAGGGGTGCACCGGCTATACGCGCATCGTGCGTTCAAGGCCACCTGGGCGTACCAGCTGGTGATCGTGATGTTGAACAGTTGTCTCATGCAACACCCCATGATCAGCTGGGCCCACGACCACCGTGTTCACCACAAGTTCGTTGACACCAACGCTGACCCCACCAACGCCACAAACGGTCTCTGGTTCTCGCACCTGGGATGGATGATGCAGGTCGCTTCTACTGTCTGCTTTTTTGTACACGGTTGGGGTTAGCCCTGTTTGGCAACTTTTAAACCTTTCTTTCCATTTAGCAATACCAGTCAGACATGGGTTGAAGTGAGGCCATTGGTCCCCTCAAATTGTTTGTCTGGCTTGTCAAGGATCTAGTTAGGGTGTTTTCTGTCATCGGCGTGAAGCAGGGCTGTTGGGTCGGTCTTTTTCGTTTTTTTCAGAAAAAAAAAACGGTTTTTTCCTAGGGCCTCGGAAAAAGACTAAAATACGGGGAAAACTCAAGCAAGTTTTCAAAGGAAATAGGCACAATAACTGGTTAAATTCGCTTCACACGCTTTGAATTTACGTTAATAGAAGCCTTACAAGCTTTTCCATGGAATGACTTCACCATTTTCAGGCCACTTTTATTATTGTATTTTTGTTGTTTTAACATCAAGTTACTACTCTAAAAGATGAAATTAGTGCATTTTGTAATAAAACTCACGCTATTTCGTTGAATTCTGCAATAAAAAGCGATTGTTAAAATTTTTTTCTGTCTTCTTGGAAAATGACTGTGAGCTTGCCTAACTATTTCACCTTCCTTTCCATTCACCCCACCCAACTACTGTATGTGGAAAGATTTTAAGCCAAGCCAGTTTCAATGTAGCATTGAAACAATAAACGCGCACGCTCGAATACAAGCAAGCACGAAAAAATAATAGTGCAGCGCTATTATTATAATAAACACATAGTTACAGGAACGTCACCCAGAGGTAATCAAGAAGGGGAGAACAGTAGACAAGTCAGATCTGGAGTCCAATCCGCTGCTCAACTTTCAACGCAACTTCTATCCACTGTTGATTTTCACCTTCAACTTCTTCATCCCAACAGCTACCCCTATTCTTCTATGGGACGAATCCTTCTGGACCTCCTACTTCACCTGCAGTGTGTTCCCCTGGGTGCTGGGCATCAACACAGTGGGCTTTGTGAACAGCGTACTGCACTACGAAGGACAACGCACCTACAACAAAAAGATAACGGCCATCGATTGTAGACCGATTGTGCAGTTTCTGGTGCAAGGAGAGGGGGAGCACAACTTTCATCACTCCTTTCCCATGGACTACAGAGGCGGCGAGAAATGGTCGCCGTTGCACTTTTTCCAACACGTCATTGACATTTGCAGTTGGTTCGGCCTCATCTACGACCGACGAGTCACGTCGCAAAGTTTGGTGGATCGTGTGAAACTAAGTGGCGCCTTTTCGGCTGGAGATTACTAATTGGTGTGAATGTGATTTGTTACTTGTTATGCAATGCTTTCTGGAAATAAGCGCTGATCGGGAAATACAGCATACTGGTTAAACTTCAAGTGCTACCATATGCTAGGTACCGTTCCCATATATGGCACCACTTCAATCGAAGCCTGAGGAGATAAATTAGATCGTAGAGGTACCATATGTTACCACTGTAAGTTTAAGTTGTTTAAAATTCATTGACTGTATTAGGGCCCGGTCGATAAAGAATTTCAAACCGAACCGGTTTCGGGTAGAATATTATTGAAACATGTATATATTTTAACTTTTTGTATTTTTTCATGTGTGCTCTTATTCGTGACAACCCGTTCTTATGAGAAAGACTAAAAAACCTGTGTTGATTCGCTTAAATTCACCAAAGAATCAGTTTTCCGATAAGGTTTGATAATTAGGAATTATCCGATGATAGGTAGCAACTGTCCGGATCTGATTGGGATATACGACTATATCCGACTGTCCAGTTGGGCCCTATGTACCTACTCGCTCTCGGACCTAATCCATGCGTTTGTGATACCTAATTGCAGTTTTGAATACTGAATTGAAGTGTAATAACGTTGCAGCTGATGCAAACAAATGGTCATCTCAGATTATAAGGTGAATGAAAGCCAAAATCACAATTCTAGGTGTACTTGGTGTTTTGGGTGTATTACTGTGCTGCTTTCCTCAAGGTATCGGGTTTCGATGCCCATGTGGATCTCAAAAATCTTCTATGTTTAGAATGCATGATTAGCTAGAAAGCCGTTTTGCGACAAACCAATAAGAGTTAACAGAATTATTCAATTATTTTGGACGGATTTGTAAGTAAATAGACATAAATAGCTATCCTGCATCGTCTTCTATTCAGCGAAAAGGTTTTGGTTTTGGTACGAAAACTATTAGCATGCTTACAATTGAACTCTTTCGATATGAACTCGAAAAACAGAAATATTTTTGGTAAATAAAACCAATTTCCTATACTCCACTATCTTCCAGAAATAAATAAAGCTATGTACTGGCAAATAATTTTACCAAAAGCTGGATCAGTCAGTCGAAAAACTCGAAGAAAGAAACTTTGCTTCTTTTCGACGGTTTCTATTTTTTCAATGTCCAGACAAAACAGTTGTGCTATCAATCATACATGTAACAGGTCAGGGCCATCGTGGGTGGGGGCAAGGAGGGCTTCCGTCAGGGGTGTTAGTGCGATACGCCGACCGGTGCCTTACGCCGACCAATTAAAAGGGTGCCTTACGCCGACCAATTAAAAGGGTGCCTTACGCCGACTGGGTGTTGCTTTACGACGACTGGCTTGGTGCGATACGCCGACTTGACCTAGGAGCCTCAACCTGTAGGTGCTTTATGCCGACTGGCCAGGTGCCTCACACCGACTCTTCTGGTGCGATACGCCGACCTGATTTTTATCAACAGAGGCCAACATTCAGTTAATACGGATGTCAGAGCATACAGTATACTATCAGAGGTAGGGCCCGACCGGATATCCGGATCCGGCCGGATATGACCATATCCGGATCAGGTACCGGATCCGGATAATACCTGCCGGATATGCCGGATATCAGTCACATATGAGAAAACGTGATTTTTTACGTATTTGAACATAAAATTAGATTAATTCCGGTCATTTTAGGATATTTTTTGCTATTTAACTGCACAAAATGCTAAAAACCCACTCTCAAAATATCACCAGAGTGTGGAATCGCTTTGCACATACATTGTACATCACTGGTGGTTTATCTTTGCCACTTAGAGTAAGGCTTCTCGTAAACCCTTTTTACCTGTACAATATGTCCCTATTTGTCTTCCCCTTACTTATTGGCTTGCTCAGGATTTTGCAAAAGGAAGTATTAAATTCTTAGATCTCTGGTTGAGCCACGGCACAATCAGGGGGCGAGAAAATTTGAACAAAATTAGCTTGAAAAACGCTTTTGAAAGCATTCTCAGTATAGTATTAACAGAAATTTGGTAATTTCAATAGTGAAAGCCGGTCACCGAAAAAATGATCATATTTCTTTTCACTGCCATTTCCGCAAATTTTGACGAAATAGGCTGAAATTTGAACCATAGGTGCCAAAATTCGGGGAATTTTATATGTTTAAGTGTGGTGCACTAGGCTTGACTCATTCCCGAGAAATTTCAAAAAAGTGAAATTTGGTAATTGCAATAGTGAAAGCCGGTCAGCGAAAAATGGAAACATTTCCTTTTCCTGTATCTTTCCTAATTTTTGTCGGAATTGGATGAAATTTGGAGTGTAAACGCAGAAGTTCAGGGTAATTCGTGTGTAAAAAATTGACGCATGAACTACAACGCCATCGTTAGAGTTTAGGCAATAATGTAATATAACGTTTTTTCGGTGACCGGCTTTCGCTATTGAAATTACCAACTTTCACTTTTTTTGAAATTTCTCGAGAATTAGTCAAGCCTAGTGCACCAAACTTTAACACATAAAATTCCCCGAATTTTGGCACCTATAATCCAAATTTCGGCCTATTTGGTCAAAATTTGCTGTGTGATCATTTTTGAGACACCCTGTATGTGGTTTATTGCATTGTAAAAAATTTGAAGTTAATCAATGATATCCGGCATATCCGGATCCGGCCGGATATGGGCATATCCGGATCCGGTAGAAATTTGTATCCGGTCGGGCCCTAATCAGAGGGTTCTCTCTAGTAAGACAGCACGAACAATAAAAATAGATTTCAGAACAACTTAAGTATTCAACAATAAGCTCAACCTGGGATACGTACAATAATCACATGGCTTATATAGACAATCAAAGCTGCTGGTATTTGGGGTTGGCTGGGTCCAAAGCCTCACTAACATGAAACACCCACCAAGTATCTTCAAGAATGTTCTCTTCCTCTTCATGACCAAAAGTGACCGTCTACTCATAAACAGAATGCCATGTGGCTTAGGTACCGGCTTATTCTGTTGTTGATTTCGGCAAGTGGTCGCCACTGCTCATTTGCCAAAAAGTGAAACTTTAAACAGGCCAGGTAGCAGACAAAGTTTGATTGTGAGTGAGCAATGGGGGAAAGATTTTTTGGGCAGGTTCGATACGGAACGTACAGTACTAAAAGAATTTCAAATTTTATAGGCTTACTGCCATCGTCCTCCATATCTACCGTATTCAGTTAACTCCTAAGCCGAAGCCTAAGTCTATGCCTAAGCCTAAGCCTAAGCAAGAAAGGACCGGTAAATTATTATAGCTGAAACAAACAATATCAGATATTAGTTTACATGTAGGTTCATTCACAAGAGTTAGTTAGGAGTCCAGTCGGCGTATCGCAACTGTTGAGTCGGCGTAAGGCACCTGCTCAGTCGGCGTAACGCACCTTAGGTGTAGTCGGCGTTTCGCACCAAGCCAGTCGTCGTAAAGCACCACCCCAGTCGGCGTTTAGCACCTAGTCGGCGTATGGCACCTCTCCGCAGCAATAAAGTCGGCGTAAGGCACCTGAATCCCGTCAGGTGAGGGGTCGAGGTATGTTTTGCCCAGAGGGGACGTCCAAAATTTCAAAAAGCTCAAAACGCCTGGAAATGCGTTTTTAGCACGTTTTTTCAGTAAGGAGGCCAAAAGTCGCTATTTTAAAGCTGCCAAATAGCGTTTTAGAGCTAAAAAGAACGATAAAAAAGGCTTTCAAAAACACCGATTTTCCTAAACACGTTTCTTTCAAGTTTCAAACACCACAGTAGAAACGCCAAATTCGGTTTCCAAAGGCTTTTCAAACCAATTTTAAGCTAAAATTTAGTATTTCTGAGCCAGTTTGTTAGTACTGGAGCCGCTACTAAATACAGTCAGGCACTTAACGCCGTTTATGGTACCGAGACCGACACCATATATGTTGCCACTAGTCTAGGTACCGGTACCATAAATGGCCTTAAAGGCCTGACTCTACTACTCGCATTTTTGGGACAGGGTTGACGGGGTTTGGTATTACATGTATGATGTACAGTTGGTAGGTACCACCAAATTTCAGGTAAGTCCAGGTTCAGGTATCTCTAAAATCCAATTTCAGGTTCAGGTTCAGGTTCAGGTACATTTTTTAAAAGTACCCAGGTGTCAGGTTCAGGTTCAGGTACATTTTTTAAAAGTACCCAGGTGTCAGGTTCAGGTTCAGGTACTTTCAAATAAAGACACAAATTTTCGGATATGAGCTAAATCAATAGCGCTCCTGTTCCTTTTCTTAAGAAAACGATCAATGTTCAAAGCAACCGAAATTTACAAACCAACAATTCGACAAAAACGAGAAAAACGCCAGACAATTTTTTTGCGGTATGAGGGACCGTTCGCCAGACACGCACCCCACGCACTACACAAACGTTCATTTCAAACTCTACCTTCCGGCATTAAGTTAAGGCTCAGGCTACATAAGTTCTACTAGCTGACGTTCAACAAACAAACTAAAGCTTAGGCTTAGGCATAGAGGAAGACAAGCTTTCATAAAGGCAATTTCCGGATGGGGCTTTTCCCTATAATCACCTTCATTTTTAAGTTACAGTACACGTAGGTACAGATAAAGATAATGTGCATTAGACGCTTCACGCACACCATTTTTAAGAACAAAACTGTAGAACGTCAAGCAATATCTGATCTAACCAATTTCAAAAGTTAACAGTATGTGCTACTTGTACCAGGAAGTTTAAGACAAGAAAAACCTGAAAAGTAGGTGCCGACCTAGTAGGTGTCAGGTAAGTACTTTTATTTTCAAATAGGTTCAGGTTCAGGTTCAGGTTCACAATTTTCAGGTTAATACCCAGGTTTCAGGTTCAGGTTCAGGTATACCTACCAACTGTAGTTTGATGCTATCAACGCTATTAAGAAAGTTCGCAGGCGCTAAGGAAACGGGCGCATGATTTCTGCAGTGGAATAGGATTCATACAGTAGATTCGGACGAGACACTTCTCTATACTAGTCTTGATTTACGGTATGGTGTGTATACAGTACACATAGACTTACAGTTATCGTTCTGAAGTATAATATGGTATTAATCAATCGCAGATAATTAAACTAAGATTTCGTTTGAAAGTTTTAGGCATACATGTAACGGGGGTCTGGGGTCTGCCCCTACAAGACTTAGGCAGTAATTTTTTGAACAAATTTTTGCGATTTTTTACAATTTCAGACACAAAAATTGCCAAAATCGCCTTTAAAACAGCACCTTTTAACTGTACTTCAGCCCAAATTAGCGACTTTTGGCGATTTTTAGCCAAAAAATGCGATTTTTGAGCGTTTTTAGTGCCCAACCCCCTCCTTAGAATTTCGGCTCAGATCCCGAGCCGGCGCCAGACCCCCAACACCGCCCTACCCCTTCGTCGGATGACCTGTTTATGGTTTTAGAGGCACTTGGACTTACATACTTGAAAACAGGGTACAGTTTCACATTCACTTTAAGAGCCGGTTTCTCTAGGAATCGACTTTTGCTCCTTAACCTCCGGACAAATCTCAACTTTTTGTCTCCGATTTGGCTGAAATTTCATATTTTGGTTTAATTTGACCTAAAAAAACATTTTATCACCTTCCCGGCCATTTTTGAGAGGGTCACTTTTTCGACCCTCTCACAGATTTCGAGTCATAACTCGGGACCAAATGATCGTAGGAACCTGCGAATTGCATATTTAGAATCAGAAAATCATTCTCTTTCAAATGATACCTTAGTTGACTGCATTGCAGAGAAAAAAATTTTTTCGAACTCCTTCCGGGACCGATTTGAATCATTTTTCCAACTGTTTTATTTCATGGAAATGTAGCGCTATGTTTTTGCGTTCGATTAAAGACAAAAAATCGAAAATTAAAAGGGACGTCAAATCGAGTTTTTGGGCCTTGAAAGTTGAAAATCAAACAAATTTTCCTTATAATGGGTTGCACACTGTAAACAACACAACTTGGTCAGTTTTGAATCGAATTCGAAGATCTTTGGCACACGTATTGTACTGTTCATCTTGCACATAGCGCACAAACCTGGTCCTGGTTGCCGCTGTTTAACACGAGTTTTATGCTTATTGTGTTTATTATTTTCAGTTTCACAAACAATTTCTCGGTTTCATTTCATGTTTCCCATGATGGGCGTCCGAATTGTCTTTTTGAAAGGAATTAGAGCTGGAAATCGGGCCGGCCCAACCCAAGCAATGCCTAAGCGAAGGATAGTTGGAAACGTTTGCATTGAATGAACATTCTGCTTACTTGGTACTTACAAGAAGCAAGCATCAATTAGCATTGTGCACTATAACGAATAAATTTACAGAGACTGCTTAGACTCTGTTACTCTCTTGTTATTTGTTTTCTCCTTAAGCAATGCCATGCAAGATTTGCATAGGTGTGCATGTCAGCAGACTGAAATAAACATTATTGATGCTGGCCGCTGTGGGATGGCGGCTGTAAAACTCGTCATCTCGACTCAACTATTGACGTACGTACATATGCAAACTATAGTCTGTTAAAAAAAAAGCGATCTGGCGGTTTTTTCGCGAATATCTTTTTGGGAGGCCTCAGGGCTTACTTGAGCCTCATAACTAAAGTTGTAGACAAGGTCGAGCTCCAGCCTGGGGTAATTCCTAATCTGCGCTACGTTTGCTCTGAACACTAATTTGCGCAACTTCAAAAAATGAGCTTTTTTCCTAATTGCGATGAAAATTAGATGACTGGAGAATTCGATTCTTGAGTCCTTGGCAACTCCAATGACCCTTTCATGTTGTGTCTGAGCCAGGGATGGATATTTTTCCGAAAAAAACATCGGCCTGTTTTTTTCCAGTTTTTTTCCGGTTTTTTTCCGAAATCGCGGAAAAAAACTCCAGCTCAAGTTCTCGGTATCCTAGCCTAGTTTTTTATTCTAACGCTTTCTAGCGCCTTCCTCAGTCTTTTCAGACCAGAAATACACGTCTTACATACAGTAGATATAAATCACGAAACAGGCATGAAACAGTGCCTGACAAGTTCCATCAATAACGCTATATGCAAATTTTCTACAGCAGTTTGCATTTTTGTTTTATCATGCCAAATTTGGTCTTTTCCGTTGTTTTTTCTAACAGTTTTAGATCAGTATGGCCTATTATACATCGCAAAAGTCCTTATTAACAGAAAAAATGACATAAATTAGCTATTTTTAGCTTGAGTTTTTTCCGCGATTTATGTTTTTTTCCGACCCTTAGGAAAAAAACCGGTTTTTTCCGGAAAAAAACGGAAAAAAACACCGGAAAAAACACACCTCACATCCCTGGTCTGAGCCAAACCGATGTGGAGCTAAGGCAGGTCAAATTATGCAAAAATCGCAAAAAATGGCGTTTTTTTGAAAATTTCACAAAATAACGAAACATAGACAGACTGACGGATTTGGCTGAAACTTCCTGAATGAGGTATTCTTGACCGCCAGAATCGAATCTGACACTTCCCGACCATGAAAACCTCACCCTGATACCGTAACTCGGCTCCCAAGGTGAGGTGGTCATATAAGGTTGAGCAGACCAATATATACATGGGCCAGAAAAATCCGGAGGGGGGTCTGGAGACCTCGGGGGTGGGGGGTCCCAAAAAAGGTCCAAAAAACGCCTATTTTGCCTTAAATAAGTGAAATTTTTTATCCCTCTGGGAGGGGGGTGGGCGATGGGGGTACGGCCGGCCGAGGGGGGTATGGGCCGGCAGGGGGTAAACCCCCTTAACCCCCGGCCCATGTATGGTCCAATACCATTATAAGCATCTGCTTTCACTTTTTAGGCATTTGCGAACGTCTACCATAACAACACTGCTACTTCTGACATTACAATCGGTCCGTCTGCCTAAGTTTCCCCCCTATTTTGTGCCTATCGGTTTGGCTTAGACACATCATGAAAGCATCATTGGAGTTGCCAAGGACTCAAGAATCGAATTCTGCAGTCATCTAATTTTCATCGCAATTAGGAAAAAAAGCTTATTTTTGACGTTGCGCAAATTAGTATTCAGAGCAAACGTAGCGCAGATTAGGAATTACCCCAGGCTGGAGCTCGACCTTGTCTACAACTTTAGTTATGAGGCTCAAGTAGCCCTGAGGCCTCCCAAAAAAGATATTCGCAAAAAACCGCCAGGTCGCTTTTTTTAACAGACTATAGTTTCCATATGTACGTACGTCAATAGTTGAGTCAAGATGACGAGCTTTACAGCCGCCACCCCACAGCAGCCAGCATCAATAATGTTTATTTCAGTCTGTTGACATGCACACCTATGCAAATCTTGCATGGCATTGCTTAAGGAGAAAACAAATAACAAGAGAGTAACAGAGTCTAAGCAGTCTCTGTAAATATTCGTTATAGTGCACGATGCTAATTGATGCTTACTTCTTGTAAGTACCAAGTAAGCAGAATGTTCATTCAATGCAAACGTTTCCAACTATCCTTCGCTTAGGCATTGCTTGGGTTGGGCCGGCCCCATTTTCAGCTCCAATTCCTTTCAAAAAGACGATTCGAACGCCCATCATGGGAAACATGAAATGAAACCGAGAAATTGTTTGTGAAACTGAAAATAATAAACACAATAAGCATAAAACTCGTGTTAAACAGCGGCAACCAGGACCAGGTTTGTGCGCTATGTGCAAGATGAACAGTACAATACGTGTGCCAAAGATCTTCGAATTCGATTCAAAACTGACCAAGTTGTGTTGTTTACAGTGTGCAACCCATTATAAGGAAAATTTGTTTGATTTTCAACTTTCAAGGCCCAAAAACTGGATTTGACGTCCCTTTTAATTTTCGATTTTTTGTCTTTAATCGAACGCAAAAACATAGCGCTACATTTCCATGAAATAAAACAGTTGGAAAAATGACTGAGCGGGGTCAAATCGGTCCCGGAAGGAGTTCGAAAAAATTTTTTTCTCTGCAATGCAGTCAACTAAGGTATCATTTGAAAGAGAATGATTTTCTGATTCTAACTATGCAATTCGTAGGTTCCTACGATCATTTGGTCCCGAGTTATGACTCGAAATCTGTGAGAGGGTCGAAAAAGTGACCCTCTCAAAAATGGCCGGGAAGGTGATAAAATGTCTTTTTATGTCAAATTAAACCAAAATATGAAATTTCAGCCAAATCGGAGACAAAAAGTTGAGATTTGTCCGGGAAGAGTCGATTCTTATATAAACCGGCTCTTAAATTTCTTTTAGTTGAAATCAGTTTGACTGTTACGCTGTTACGTAATATATGTTAAGCAGTTTACGCATGATAAGCACGAAAAATTTGTGGCTACCTCCTGCGTGCTCAAGATTCAAAATCGGCGCCGAATGTTTCTTATCACTCGTGCTGCGAACTTTCGCATTGCCATGAATCTAGTATGGAGCTCTAGACTAATAACTGGAGCGTACACTGGCATTATTGGACTGCCCGCCTTACTGATTGTAGGCTAACGACTTCTTTTCTTCTCCATCAGTTAAAAATGCTTGGCGCTCTTTTTATAACAATAATACAACAGTAAAAGTAAGGCCAATAGTAAAAGTGCCAAGAATAGTAGGAAAACCCAATATTTTAGTTTACAGGCACAATCTGTAACATTAAAAAATGACAAAATAATTAGTGTTTATATTTTAGATAAAGAAAGACTGATCCAGTGCATTGATAAACATCCTAATCCTAATTCAGGGGAACCCAGACTACAAAAAATACCTCAAAAATCGCTAAAACGGTATTCTGGATTCCAGATACAGCAAGACATCGTTGTTTTAGAGGCAAGTTTCACCCCTGGAATTGCAAAAATGTTTTAAAAATATGAGTCCCTGAAAAATGGGATTGGGTGGGCCTGTGTCGAAAACCATCTTGGGGAGGGGTTGGAATGCTAAGCTAGGTTTCGCTGCCGAATTGCGAGGGAAGCGGCGTGCATTTCACTTATATGCATGATGCGCTGATTATCCGATTTAGATACAGTGACACTATCCCTCTCACTTATTTCGAACCGAGGGCTTCTATTCAGCACTGTGATCAGGTTTTAGACTTCTACATTGGTAGGTTCGGGATGAATGAATCTTAGGATGAAGTTAGTCTTGCTTTTAGATTCAATCTTAGTCTAAGTTATGGTAGGTTTCCACTAATGGGGGTAGTGTCCCACAATTTCCGAATGTTTTCTCAGAAAATCTGCAAATTGCTACCGTAGTATCTCATGTTTTCGTGTTGAAAAACGGGAAGCCTAAGTCAAGTAGGCTAGCTAAAACAAACGGATCTAAGAAAATCGAAAAATTTTGCACAAAACAGAAACCGAATGGAATCTGAATGGCCGGTACAAGATTTTATTAATATTCCTAAATGTTAATTGTCATTGTCAACCGAGATCGGGCGGCCATCAGGCAGACATGTATAGTGGGGGGTCGGCGGAATCGGCAGATATGGTGTGCGTTGGACATCCCTATGGCCCCAAAGTAAAACCCTAAAACAGTTCCGCCCAACTCCCTCTGGGTACCCAGCAATGGCCATCCATGGTTCTCTATGATGAAGGCCATTTTCCATAGTAAAACTCCAAAACACCCCCCACGGAAATGACCTTTTCTCTGGGGGGCGAGCAAACTCAGACCCGTGCTATGCAGCGTTCGAAAGCTCACATCATGGGCTTTCAGAATCTGTAATAAAATTTATGGTGATTTTTGTTGTTTCAAAAATAATCGATCCCGAAGTATCCATTAATCACGATTTTATCAGTTTTCAGCAGCCAAATAAAATGGTTTGGCATGAAAATTTGATGAGCATACTAGGTTTTCTGACACGGCAAATTCAATGGCGTGATCCATTTGTGCATAGGACCATGTGATCAATCGATAGCCAGCAATGGCCATCCATGGTTTTCTCTGATGAGGGCCATTTTCCGTAGTAAAACTCCAAAACACCCCTCACGGAAATGAACGTTTCTCTGGGGGGCGAGCAAACTCAGACCCGTGCTATGCAGCGTTCGAAAGCTCACATCATGGGCTTTCAGAATCTGTAATAAAATTTATGGTGATTTTTGTTGTTTCAAAAATAATCGATCCCGAAGTATCGATTTATCACGATTTTATCAGTTTTCAGCACCTCACTAAATCAGCTAAGAAGGAAAATGGGATTACCAAATTGGGGGTTTTCTGCTACACCAAATTCATTCGCGACATCAATTTACAGCTATGATCACGTGATCAATAGATAATCGATATTTGATTAATTATCGAATTTTTGCTGTGCAAATGATCGAACTACACAGGCTAATAATGTTAGTGGTTTTCTAGCATGCCAATTTCAACCATGATATCGTTCTAGAGCTACCAACGCGTTTTAATTCGATAATCAATATCGATTGATTATCGATTTTTGCTGTGCAGATATTCCAACTACACAGGCTAATAATGTTAGTGGTTTTCTTGCATGCCGATTAACCATGATATCGTTCTAGAGCTACCATCGCGTTTTAATTCGATAATCAATATCGATTGTTTATCGATTTTTTGCTGTGCAGATATTCCAACTACACAGGCTAATAATGTTAGTGGTTTTCTAGCATGCCGATTTCAACTATGGTATCGTTCTCGAGCTACCATCGCGTTTTAATTCGATAATCAATATCGATTGATCACATGATCCTATGCACAAATGGATCACGCCATTGAAATTGCCGTGTCAGAAAACCTAGTAGGCTCATCAAATTTTCATGCCAAACCATTTTATTTGGCTGCTGAAAACTGATAAAATCGTGATAAATCGATACTTCGGGATCGATTATTTTTGAAACAACAAAAATCACCATAAATTTTATTACAGATTCTGAAAGCCCATGATGTGAGCTTTCGAACGCTGCATAGCACGGGTCTGAGTTTGCTCGCCCCCCAGAGAAACGTTCATTTCCGTGAGGGGTGTTTTGGAGTTTTACTACGGAAAATGGCCCTCATCAGAGAAAACCATGGATGGCCATTGCTGGCTATCGATTGATCACATGGTCCTATGCACAAATGGATCACGCCATTGAATTTGCCGTGTCAGAAAACCTAGTATGCTCATCAAATTTTCATGCCAAACCATTTTATTTGGCTGCTGAAAACTGATAAAATCGTGATTAATGGATACTTCGGGATCGATTATTTTTGAAACAACAAAAATCACCATAAATTTTATTACAGATTCTGAAAGCCCATGATGTGAGCTTTCGAACGCTGCATAGCACGGGTCTGAGTTTGCTCGCCCCCCAGAGAAAAGGTCATTTCCGTGGGGGGTGTTTTGGAGTTTTACTATGGAAAATGGCCTTCATCATAGAGAACCATGGATGGCCATTGCTGGGTACCCAGAGGGAGTTGGGCGGAACTGTTTTAGGGTTTTACTTTGGGGCCATAGGGATGTCCAACGCACACCATATTGGCCGATTCTGCCGACCCCCCACTATACATGTCTGCCCGATCTCGGTTGGCAATGACAATTAAAAACTTACCTATACCATTTCCAACAGTTGAGTTGAAGTGAGGCGCAAAGGCGGATTTATTCTTCTGCCACCATGGTTGCACTGCCAACTACTCAATGTAGGCTCTTGTGGACTGGCAAAGTGCCACCCGGTGGCACTTTCCAGTCCAGGCGAGTCCACATTGCTAAGATGGCAGCGATTTATAAATTGCTACTGCCATCTGAACTGGCAGAAGCAGAAATCCGCCTAGAGATCCAATACGGTGCGTACGGTGATAGTCTACAATGAGTAACTGCTGTGTTTTCTCTAGTTATTTCTCATGTACTCCTCGAAAGGAGAGACGCTAATAAAAGAGATTAGAGAGATAATAATAAAAAGTAGTGTGTAGTAATTAAATATGACGTCCAGTAGCTCGTCCCTAGGCCAGATGTTGTCCGAGGCTCGTCTGCTGGTCACCCGACTGCACGACAGAGAGAAACTCGCCGACAAAATGCTCTCTCAGGGACAAACTCTCAATGAAAAGATTAGCAGCATGAAAGAGGTACTCTCTCTCTCTCTGACTTTCGTACATTTCTTATTATAAAGTCAACAGTCTTCGTTGTGTCTGTAACAACGCGCCAAGTAGGTTGCGCCTACAATGGGTAAAATCTCCGATCGTATATTTGGCCGTTCATTCAAGCTTTCCATTATCGCTCATTTCCTTATTTATCGGTTTGGCTAAGGTTTTCAGCAAACACTAACAAGATCACTGGCTGCATATTGTGCATCTTTGTGCGAGAATTCCAACTGGCTTTATGACCCAAAAGCTAAGAATCGGGGAAATTCTAATTTTTCAGCTAATTAAGAAGTATGGCTTTCAAACTTGCAGGAATGATTGGTGTTGCCATTGGGCAGAACACACTCACTGGGCACTCATGTAGCTAAAAGGGAGCTGAAATTCGAATGATTTCTAAAACACGATCGAATATCCTTTGGGAATATTGTACACCTTTTTTTAGGATCAAAATCACCGATTTAGTTGTCTTGTCAAAAAGCACATATTTTAGCAGGTTCTTAAGAGTCCTTGCCAAAAAAAGTCAGGCAGTGGGCGGCCGATGGAATTTTTTGACCCCCCATTTTTATTGGCTCATTTGAATTGCCCTATTATGAAACCCCACAGCCGCGTCGGTTTCGCTCTGGCCGCACTCAAACCGGAGTAATGGTTTGAAGAAGGGTGCTGCGCCGGATCTCCCAGATTTGGCTCCTCCATGATCTTTCAACTGCTGTCAAATTGGCAGCTTTCGAGATAGCACCTTGAAATTGGACACACTTATACAGATTTTCCCGCTCTTTCAAACGCAATAGAGAACAACTGAATACGATGAAAACTGCCAGATTCAGACGCGATTTATTAAAGTTCGAGGGACCCGAAATAGACGTGTCTTTCAATTGAAAGAAGTGCCTATGTGGCAACGAGCTCTAGAGCTGATATTTTCAACATAGGTTGACCATGTAAGGATGTATCAAAACCTACAGGCAAACCCACCGATTCGGCTTTGTTTGGGAGCTGTGCAGCTTTGAAAATGACCCTTTTGATCACGATTTTTAGGCATGACAAGCAAATGTAGATCAATTACTCTTTGTCGAAGGCACCTAGAGAGCTGTCACTTGCAGCCCATACTAAAACGAACATGCTCTTTCAGAATATCAGCTTCATTTGCCTGTCCAGTTCTTCAGTCCCAAGTAATTTTCACATTTTCATGTGTATGCTGAATCTGACCGAATTTCCGGTACCATCTAACTAGGCTGGTCACTACTCCTGTAGTTTCTGGTTAATCAACCTGAAATTTATCCCGATTGTGCAGAATTTCCCGCTCTTTCAATTGATTCACTCGCCGCATCAATTGGATGCTCAGTTCAAATGTTATATCTGATTGTTTACAAATACGTTTTCTGCAGTGCAACCCTGGCTCGCATCATCGATTAACTTTGCTCAAAAGTGCAAGGCTTTGTCTACTCTTACAGAAAAGCTCAATAGATCTCGTACACCTATAACGTGCGCAATATGCTAGCCTAAGCGCTGCAGGATTTTGGCCCATGTTTTCTGGTGACTTTTTTGCTAGAGCTGGTTACGCCTTCCGCCCTTGATGCTTTAAGTGCACAAGAAGCTGCAGTTAGCTATAAATTGCCATCGATTAAGACGTGTTACGGCGGTGGTAGAACTGGCACAGTAATGACTGGAGGTGGTAAGTCAGGCCATTCTCGTTACAGAGTTAAACGTTGCTAAGTACTCTCATAAAGCGCAGTGCTAAAACGAAGCAAACTTCAGTCAAACTTTGTATGGGTAACATACATGTAACAGGTCATCCGCCGATGGGGGAGGGGGGGGGGGGGGTCTGGCGCCGGCCGGGGGGGGGGCTGAGCCAAACTTTGGGGGGAGGGGGTGGGCCCTAAAAAACGCTCAAAAATCGAGAAAAATCGCAATTTTTGGCCTAAAAATCGCCAAAAAACGCTAATTTGGGCTGAAATACAGCTAAAAAGTGCTGTTTTGCAGACGATTTTGGCAATTTTTGTGTGTGAAAGTGTAAAAAATTTGCTCGAAAATTTACTTGCCAGAAAAATCGGAGGGGGGGTCGGTGAAATCGTCTCGGGGGAGGGGGGTCCCATCCGGGGGGGTCTGGCCTAAGTCGGGTGGGGGGCAGACCCCTGTTACATGTATGATGGGTAAAACTGGGCAAGAAAATGCGACAAAGAATTATACAAAACCCTTTCCTGCTATGATCTTCACTTCTTTGCATAAAGTGCAATGTACCCAACCTCGTGTGGTTGGAGTTTTTTATGGATATCTCGGTCTTGAAGCTGTGTAAATAAATTGCCATGTTATATTATTTTTCTGCTATTTTTAACTCAGTTATGACTGAGTGTTTGAACGTTCGAAATATACTATGTAACAAAATAATACACTTACAGTGCACTTACTTTTATCAATAAATTCTATTAAAGTAAACAATCAGATATAACGTTTGAACTGAGCATCCGATTGATGCGGCGAGTGAATCAATTGAAAGAGCGGGAAATTCTGCACAATCGGGATAAATTTCAGGTTGATTAACCAGAAACTACAGGAGTAGTGACCAGCCTAGTTAGATGGTACCGGAAATTCGGTCAGATTCAGCATACACATGAAAATGTGAAAATTACTTGGGACTGAAGAACTGGACAGGCAAATGAAGCCGATATTCTGAAAGAGCATGTTCGTTTTAGTATGGGCTGCAAGTGACAGCTCTCTAGGTGCCTTCGACAAAGAGTAATTGATCTACATTTGCTTGTCATGCCTAAAAATCGTGATCAAAAGGGTCATTTTCAAAGCTGCACAGCTCCCAAACAAAGCCGAATCGGTGGGTTTGCCTGTAGGTTTTGATACATCCTTACATGGTCAACTTATGTTGAAAATATCAGCTCTAGAGCTCGTTGCCGCATAGGCACTTCTTTCAATTGAAAGACACGTCTATTTCGGGTCCCTCGAACTTTAATAAATCGCGTCTGAATCTGGCAGTTTTCATCGTATTCAGTTGTTCTCTATTGCGTTTGAAAGAGCGGGAAAATCTGTATAAGTGTGTCCAATTTCAAGGTGCTATCTCGAAAGCTGCCAATTTGACAGCAGTTGAAAGAGCATGGAGGAGCCAAATCTGGAAGATCCGGCGCAGCACCCTTCTTCAAACCATTACTCCGGTTTGAGTGCGGCCAGAGCGAAACCGACGCGGCTGTGGGGGTTTCATAATAGGGCAATTCAAATGAGCCAATAAAAATGGGGGGTCAAAAAATTCCATCGGCCGCCTCCATAAGGGAGCTTGCCTGACTTTTTTTGGCAAGCACTCTTAACTATCTGAATGACTCTAATATTTGAAGTTTGGTTTACACCGTTGCAGCCTTCCCACAGTGTTTTTCCCGGAAATCGAAAATCTTTAGAATCGAATTTACTAGTTATACGAAGAAAAAAATTCGTATTATGGTTTATGTTATCATGTTTTTACTCTCAAATTTTGGTTCCCTTTGAGCTACAGGGCTTCACAGTCAGTGTGTTATGCCCAGTGAGAATATGAATCGTTCCTACTACCTTCAAAGAAATACACACTTTGAATTACGCAAAAATTGGAATTTCTGTGCGCTGCTCCAATTAATAGTTATCGGTTTTCCAAGTCAGCAGAATAGGTACCCATACATGTACTAGGGTTACCCCTAGCTAGAAAGGCCAACCCCCTCACCCCTTCCTCCGACACAGTTTAGGAACCCCCGACCCAAAAATACAAGTACTTGTAGTGGCTCCAGTACTAACAAACTGGCTCGGAAATAACTAATCGCTTGAAAAGCTTTTGGAAACCGAATTTCGCCTTTCCACTGCTGATATTTAAGAGAAATCGGTGTTTTTGGAAGCCCTTTTTATCGTTTTTGGCTCTAGAACGCTATTTGGCAGCTTGTTGTTTGTTTGTTTATGAGTTCCACTGTCCTTTCGGACAGCTCAGGACACCCCTCGCTCTTTTCAGAGCCCTTCAATGGGGTAGCCCTGTCTACAAACAACCCTCCCCTTTGCTGCCATTAGGTGCTTAGGCAGCGCCGGTTCGGTTCCCATTTACCTACTGGCCATCACCGGCTTTCGGCGGTCTGGGTTGGGCTTTACGTCCACTACTTCCAGTCGCTTCGGCCGGTTTCGAACCCACAAACAACCGCTCTCACGGATGCCGGGGCCGCCGTGACACACGAGATAGCGTAAACTACCCGTGGCCAAGACAAGCTTAAAATAGCGATTTTAAGATAGCCTCCTTTTTAAAAAAACGTGCTAAAAACGCATTTCCAGGCGTTTTGGAGCATGTTGAAATTTTGGACCCCCACCTGACGGAAAAACCTCCCCCACACAGGCCCGGATCTGGTATATGTACATTATATGTAGCGGTAGCCAAATCTTTGGTTGATAAGCCCTTAAAATTTATAGAATCAAATAGGTAAGATCTGAATTAGAACGAAAGCTTAGAGTTAAATTAAAAAATTCGACAGAACAGAACATCTTCGATCATGTAGTTTACCAACGAACAGATTCTGAAAGAACGTGTGTCCACGTTTTGTAAATTTATCTATCTAATCTGCCGTTACGAGCCTGGTACCCAAACAGTCTATCGAGTAAGAGCATCATTGATGACTCATTTGTGTCATGCAATAACAAAACGACAGGCAGGTGTTTAGGGTTGTAAAATATTTTTGAAGGCCGTTTCTTTTTTGCTTTATTTTTTAGGCTATACCACCAGACTGACTGACTGGTGAAAGAATCAATACCTATCTACTCAGACATGGGCTAGCATTTCGGCTGCGGGTGGGGTAGAATTTTCAATTCCTGACGGGGGTAGGAGCGCTTGAGGGAGTGGTAAGCCAAAAAGTCCGCTTATTTTTCATTAAAATAGGATATTCTGAGCTCATTTACACCTAATCTAGGCATATTTTGTCATAATTTTCTATACAAAATTCTTCCAAAAATATTCCTGACGGTGGTAGGTCAGAGCATGAGGAGGGCCAACCCCCTCAGCCCCCCCCCTTTGCCCATGTCTGTTTACGGCTGCTTGGCTTTTTAGTAATTACGTACTTTTTCATCTTTGGTGCTAATTGTCTTTAGCTGATGAGTAGATATGTTTGGAATTTGACTTGACGCTTCATATGCAAACAATAGTTCGGTGGGTTGGTGTTGGAACGTAATAGACAGGCCGGTTCTTATTACTATTTTATTCTGATCAAAGGGCAGCCGTCAACAACTGTTAATTGACCTTTGGGTGCACTAAATAACTGCCATTTGTCGTTGGCTTGTCGCTACGCAGCTAACGAGCCAAGTCTAGCTCTGCTTATTAACCTGCCTTATGTTTCAGTTGTTGTTTATGTGAGGGAGTCAGTACTCGCACTTCAGCAAGTAATTGCAGCAAGGAAATAAAACAAAATGTTTAGGTCGAGATTTGTTTAGCTTCTATCACAGTCATCAGCTTAGATGTAACAGGGGGTCTGCCCCACCCGACTTAGGCCAGACCCTCAAAACGATTTTCCCGAACCCCCCCTCGGTTTTTCTGACAAGTATTTTTTGAACAATTTTTTACGATGTTTTTGCAATTTCAGACACAAAAATTGCCAAGCACATTTTAGCTGTATTTCAACCCATTTTAGAAATTTTTGACGATTCTTGGCCGAAAAATTGCGATTTTTTTCGATTTTTGAGCGTTTCTTAGTGCCCAATCCCCTCCCAAAATTTGGGCTCAGACCCCGGCGCCAGACCCGCCAGCCCCCTAGCCCTTTGGCGGATGACCTGTTACATGTTTTGGAGCTTTTTGAAATTTTGGATCCCGCTCGACCCCCACCTGAGGGAAACCCTTCCGCCAGGTCAGCCCGGAGCTGTTACATGTATGACAAATATGTAGGTATCTTTAGGAGGCCTTTCAGCCGTTTGTGCTTGTTTTTAGCTCTTAAATGAGCGATTTTTGACGATTTTTAGTCCAATTCAGCTTCTTTAGTGTCCAACCCCCTACCCTAGAATTTGGGCTTGCACTCCCGGCCGGCACCAGACACCCCACCCCAATCCCTCACCCATCGGCCAATGACCTGTTACTTGTATGGGTAAAAACAAGCAAAAAATGACAGCAAGAGCTTCTAAAGAGCCGATTTCTCGTAAACATCAGCAGTGGAAACGACCATTTAAGTGGATTTTAAGCTAAAAATTAGTGACTTCTGAGTCAGTTTGTTAGTACTGCAGCCGCGCTACAACTACTTTTATTTTTGTGGAGCTGTCTTGGGGTTAAAGGGTTTAGCCTTTCTAGCTAGGGGCGGGCCATAGACGTATGGGCTGTGAGCGGTGTGATTTAGGGTGAAAAGAGCAAATTACTTGCTACTCACTGCGGCCAATAGTTAGCCTTTGTGCGTTGGGATGTTAGCTGACTTTTGTGTTGTCCGAGAGTTGTCAGCGGCAGAGCACTTAAAAGCCGTGAAATGGCTGTCCCTGACGGCGGTCCAAAAGCCCGCTAGCCTAGAACGGCCGTCTGTGCCCATTTATCAATGTTGCCGAGTGCCACTACTCTCCTCTTTTTTGCTCGGTCGGCCTCGTTTGCTTGTCTTTATAAGTGCTTTATCATCTCAGATTTTCTCTGCCTGTCTTTTTGGCTACTAACAACATGGGACTAACTCCTCTTTTTGGCAGTTCAGTATTTTATTACTAAAATTATACAGGCGCAGAAATATTTGATTTTTGGCTTAAAAGTGCCTATGCGTTTTCGGCTGCTGTTACTGATGATTTACAGGTGTTTTTGAAGCGTTTTGGTCGTTTTTTGCTTCTTTCTTGGCCCCTAGGAGCACTGAAGTAAAGTTTTTAATTAAGTAAACTAATCAACGCTTTGTTGTTGTTGCAGTACAAAGAAGACATGCACGAGTTAAACGACGTCTGTCACCAGCGACCTCGCTCGGCGCTCGTTCACTCACTTCAACAAGAAAATCGACAAATTAGGTGCGCACAGCTTTCTTGCTTAGTTAGAATCAACTTGCAAGAAGAAAATTGTGATCTAATTGTTTTTCGCGGCCTCAGCTAAATTGGATAGGTGGGAAAAGTGGCGGAGATAATTAGATTTGCGCTTGTTGTAGACAGTTACAAGACGAAAATCGCGCGCTCAAATTGGCACTGGAGGAACACCAAACGGCGCTGGAATTAGTGATGCAGCGACATCGGAAACTGATGCTCAGAATTATGCAACTGTCGAAAATGCAAAAACTAGCTGAACAACTGCTCAGCGGACTGCAGCAGGTGGGCTGTTTTTTTTTAAAAAAAACTTGCTTGCTATTTCTACTCGTCCCAAAAAAGTTATATTTCTTATCGATGTCTGCTGTCCCAAAACTGATAGCTTTTCTTTTTGCTGCCGTTTCCGCAATTCTTTGTCAAGTGAGCTTAACTGCCAAAATAAAGTAAATTTTGTCTGTTTAAGTTTGCTCTACCACCATTCTTGACTTGACTGAATCATGAGAAATTTAAGAAAATGCGAAATTGGGTAATGCACCAGTTATCTATCACAGCTTTGTCCAAGTTTTATCCGGACGAGCGATGTAGACTTTAGAAAGTGAGGACTATCTGTTTTCCTGCGGCTCAAAAACAGCCGATGTTAAGCATTTGACTCAGTCCTGATCAATCGAATTTTAACGCACAAAATTGCCCGCTCTTTGGCAGATATTCCGGAATTTTCCGGTTATTTGATGAAGATTCTTGTAAAGTGTCAGCAAGTAGAACAGATAGCAGCAAAAAGAAAGGTGTTGTCTGTAAAGTAGAGAACCCTGTAGTAGTTGATAACTGTAAAAGAGGGCTTCTTTCCTCTGTTCTGTGGCAGAGTGTGTCAGGTTTCTCAGTCTGAATCGATTGGAAGCCGCCGTCGAAAAAAAGGGGGCTTGCAACGCAACGCGCACAAATTGCTAATCAACCAGCCAGCTGGGACCGGCAATATTCACGCTCTATCGACTGCTCTGCCCAGACCCTGCTTAAGACTAATTAATTAATTAATGCAGTTTTGTGAGCTGTCTAATTGATATAGTGAGTATAAGGCATATTTTTTCGCGCCCATTATTAAGTTGCAATCTGTCAAAAGTCGATTTGCGCGAAGACTGTTGACACGATGTTTCCTTTTAATTTGTCAGTTAAATAACTAACGTAGCATGTATCCCCACCGACTGTGACCTCACCCTGCCCCAGACGATTCTTTGACCTATCCCTCGGATTTTGTTCTAGAACGCAAATATTTTGGCCAACTTTTATTTGGTTAAAGTTTTAAGTAAAGATGAAATAACAATATTGGGTATTGGCATACATGCAGACATGGGCTATCATTTCGGCTGATAGGGGGTAGAATTTTCAATTCCTGATGGGGGCTGAGGGGGGTAGGAGCGCCTGATGGGGGGCTGAGGGGGTGGTAAGCCAAAAAGTCCGATTTTTGGCGAAAAAGCCTGCTAATAAAAGAAAGCTACTGTATCACGGCAATGAAGAACGGCCTCGTCAATTTTCATCCTAATATTATTGTTCATGAAAAGCTGTGTGAATGCTTTAGTGATGCTTTGCTTAGAAGCTATTCTAGTAGTAATTTATGCACGTAATCCTAAATTGTTTCTGACAGCTTAGCTTTAGTTTTATGACTATTACGTTTCTTTGTGATATTGATTGTTGCTCTTTTTCAGTGGGTAGCCTGATGATGAACCGGCGATAAAGGTTCGAAAGCTTGCGTCATCATGTGTCTTAATTGAAGCTTTACGGCTGAAATCCGTCTTAATTTCTTCACAGGGTTTTTTGGCTTATTTTTCATTAAAATAAGTTAAAATTAGCTATTCTGAGCTCATTTACGCCTATTCCAGGCATATTTTTATCATAATTTTCTATACAAAATTCTTCCCAAAAATTCCTGATGGGGGTAGATCTGAGCCTGATGGGGGGCCAACCCCCCTCAGCCCCCCTTTGCCCATGTCTGCATACATGTAACAGGGGGTCTGGGGTCTGCCCCCCCACCCGACTTTGGCCAGACCCCCGGACCCTCCCCTCCGAGAGGATTTTTCCGCCCCCCCCTTCGATTTTTCTGCAAGTAATTTTTTGAGCAATTCTTTACAATTTCAGACACAAAAATTGCCAAAATCGCCTGCAAAACAGCACCAGCAAAATAGCTGTTTTTTTACCCCAATTTAGCGATTTTTGAGCGTTGTTTAGTGCCCAACCCCCTCCGAAAATTTGTGCTCAGACGCCCCCGCCGGCACCAGACCCCCAACCCCTTCGGCGGATGACCTGGTACATGTATGCCAATACCCAATAATAATATTTTACCAAAGATTTTTTGAGGATTTTTGGTTTTTCGCGGATTATAAACGAAAATTCGCAATTCTAAAATGATTTTTGGTTGAATAAAATTAGTCCAGATGATCTTGATTACAGACATTTGGTGTTAGGATATGATTATGGATCTGCGAAAACTGACCTGATTTTCTCAGTTATGTAGTTTTATGTACTAAAGAAGAATAATGTAGGGAAAGATGGTTGTCTATTCTGTTTACATCAGACAGAAATTAGGTAAATAGACCACAGCACAGGATTATCTTGTTGTGGTGAGAACGGAATAATGCTTTAAAATATCCTATGAACATACTGTAGGTTTCTTGCACATAGTCACATTCTGATTCACTTTTGCAGCACAAAATTTTCGTATGAAAACATTATTTTCAGCGCATTCGCTTATTGTAATTATTCTCTACTGTTTGCCATAGGTTCACAATGTCTGCTTGACAATTAGAAGGATGTTAAGCATACATGGGCCGGGGGGTCTGGGGGGTTGCCCACCCCCCAACTTGGGCTCGACCCCCCCAAACGACCCCACCCACCCACCTGAAGCTGAATTTTGTTCCTGACCCCACCCACAAAAATCGCCGCGACCCCCCCCCCCCCAAAACCGGCAGGCCCACCCGCAAATTTTCGGATTTTGACTACCCCCAACCCATTTTTCCGGCCCATGTGTGATGTTAAGGTCTTCAAAATTAGCACTTCCACAGATTCCAAATTTTTACACTCATTCTGAAAAGTATTGGGTATGTTGGTTGGGTATTGGGTTTTCCGCTATTGTTTCATCTCTAATTTTAAGCGATTTTTAGTACTCTTCCTGCTTCCTCAGTCAGTGCATCCATAACTGGGCGGGGGGGTTTAGTGTGCTTAACCCCTCACCGATATGCGCCTGACCCCGAAAAGTCATGAACCCCCTCCTGATTTCATGTATTGCATGCATACAGCGCATGATATTTATTCTGTCTTAAACGCAATCACTTCTAATAAAGAAGGTGTTAAGGAAATTATGTGCAGAAAGTACAAGTCAAGTTTTCATTAATATCTGCCTTCCCTAAGTTGATCAAGAATATTTTGCTTTCCAGCGCCTAGGTTAGCAAGCAGTTTAGGTTTTCTAGATCTCTGCTTTAGTGATAGCAATTTGTAAAGTTTGTTTCTAATGGAAAGGTACATTACATTACATCAGGAACAGATTTGGATGTGTTTTTTTTACTTTATTTAGAAATAATGTCACCTCTAGAAGTTTCCAGAAATTTTGACTCGCAACAAGGTTCATATTAATATTGAATGCCCATCATGTTAGTAAGATTTTTAAATTTTAATTGAAATCGTAGGTAGGTTGTAGGAGATGTTAAGAGCTTGGGCCGTACCAATCGAATCGAATGGATGTAAGCTGTCTGGAGTGCTAATGGCTTCTTTCTATGTAAGCCGATCCTCTGAACCTAGCTGATCATTGATTATCAGCTTATTAGAGACATGTACTACTTGCTGAACCGTTAAGGGACCTGTTATGCCAACCTCTAAGTAGAGATGTTCCATGGAAAATTTCCAATGGAAAAAAAGGAAATTTTCCGGAAAATTTCCGGAAATTTTCCTAGGGGGTCGGAAAAAAAGGAAAAATATTCATTACTGCTTTTTAATGAACCTGACGCGTTTAGCGCTATTAATGCGATCAAAGAAACGTGAATCAGGTCTATTTCTAGTTGCATTTCCGTATTAGGTTCAGTTTGTTCGGCAAGCTCTCACTTTTGTTCCTGATTAAGTGGTCAGAAGATAAATTCGGCGCCAACAAAATTTTTGCAAGTGATAAAATGGATAGATAATGGAAAAACGTATAGAGGTTTGTTCAGTTGTTGAAAAAAGAAGACGAGAACACTTTTTCTTTGAAAATTTACGCTGCAGTTTTAGTGCCTAAAATGGCGTGAGGACGTCCTAAGGACGATGTTACATGGTCTCATTTTACCGTTAAAACAGAGGATGAGAAGAAAGTTGCTTATTGTTGTTACTGTGAGTCGCGCTATCTGAATAATGTAACCAGAATGCACAAGCATTTGGTGGACAAGTGCAAGCGATTTCCATTGCCTGCGCGCCAGGCCTATCTCAGTCTCTCTACTGGTACCAGAGTACGCTGTTCCGCTCCCGCCAGCTCTTCCGGCAACTCTCCAGCAGCAGAACAGCTGGTTCAAGCTGCTGCCGCCGACAGCGATGACAGTCAGGTCTCAGCTCCTCCACAACCGAAAAAAACCAGACTCTTTGCTTGGTGGTTTCACTACAACCGGAATCGACAAGATGACCGGCGAACAGCAATCCGAGCTGAGCCAGATGTTTCTGAGAGCTATGGCAACAAGCAACATGGCTCTGAATTCATTCGAGACAGAGGAGTGGGAGAGTTTCTTTCAAAAGCTGCGCCCTGCTTTTCGGATCCCTGGCCGTAAAGCACTTTCTACAACCTTTCTGGCCAGAGAGTATGATGAGGTTAAAGCGGATGTATCAGCAGAAGTTGCGAAAAGCTCCAGTCTAGCTGTAGCGACAGATGGTTGGAGTGATATGTCTGGCAGTCATTTGTCGGTTGAACTCTCTTGTCTGGTCTGAATTAAACTCTATCTGTTGTTAAAAATATTATAATGCATAGAAAAAACAAAAAAGCTGTCTAGAATTATCTAGGACCTGCAAGGAGCCCATTTCTGGCGTTTTCTCAAATTTTTAAAATTGGAGAAATATTATGGAAAGTTTCCGGTAAATTTCCGGAAAATTTCCGGCGGACATTTTTTCCGGAAAAGGAACATCTCTACTCTAAGAAGTCCCACTAATTCTGCTGCCTCGCTTTAACATTCATTCCACTTCACCATTCACACGCAGTCTCTATTTTTTGGAACAATCAATTATTTGCATTTCTGTCTTTTTGTACTTGATGCCGCCGAAATGCTAAGCCCGACCCGACCTAGGGCCCGACCGGATATCCGGATCCGGATCCGGCCGGATATGGCCATATCCGGATCCGGTACCGGATCCGGATACTACCTGCCGGATATGCCGGATATCAGTCACAGATGAGAAAACGTGATTTTTACGTATTTTGAACAGAATTATTGCATTCGACCGAATGTTTGATAGAAATTTGCGCAGTTGTATGGTTCTAAAACAGTTTTGCAGCTTGCCAGGAAGTATTTAATTGCTCCTATCGGTACGGTAGCTAGCGAGCAAACATTTAAGACTGCTGGCTCGATTTCGGAAGGCGATCGCTCCTCTCTGAAGCCCGAAAATGTAGAAATGTTGTTGTTTAACAAGTATAACTTGCGTGCCGGCACAGTTGGTGTAGTGGTTTAGGCCGCAAGGTTCTTAAGTCCATATAAAGATTGGTTAACTTGCAAAATTTGGCAAAGATTCGATGAAGGGTTCTTGAAATATTTACGTTCAAAATTGACAACAAACTCTTCTCTTAACAAAAATAATAATACTAATGTGATACAATGAACATCACAAAACAGACAAGCAGACTGGATTTCTATGTTTAGGATAGTCGCCTTGTTTTTGCTAATTTTTCATTTAATTAAAAATAAAAAATCTGAAATAAAAAAACTAACTATTATTGAGGCAAGTTTATACTGTAAATCTTTACTTTACAGAGATGAAAGCGTCTCTTTTCAGTTGCAGAATGAAGATGAATGGCTTGAGACTCTAAACTAGTGGCGACGACATGTGGTTTATTGCATTCTAAAAAGTTTTAAGTTGATCAATGATATCCGGCATATCCGGATCCGGATCCGGCCGGATATGAGCGTATCCGGATCCGGATCCGGTAGAAATTTGTATCCGGTCGGGCCCTAACCCGACCCTAAACAAACGCCGGGTCTCGCCCATCCGACATACATTTTCTGGCGCCTCCCGATCGACCTTCATAAGGTTGTTCCGATTTTCTGGCAAGTAATTTTTCTACCAAATGTTTAAAATTTTTTTACATAATCTGATCATACCATACATGGGCCGGAAAAATGGGTTGGGGCAGACATGGACGAGGGTTTACCCCTCCGGTTCTGACCTAGCCCCATCAGGCCGCCGCTACCCCTCCCAGGAAATTCTAAGAATTTTGTATAGAAAATTGTGCTGAAAGTAAGCCAAGATTAGGTGTAAATGAGCTGAGAAGAGCTTCAGCCTTCGCACGGTTCACCTGGAAAGTCCGATACCGATTCATCTCCGCATGGACATGTGGGTAGACATGACTATTTTCTATCGATTAAGCATAAAAACATTCAACCAAACCCCACAGGACTGTGCCTGTGGCCCTTTTTAACCGAAAATGGCCATAATAATCTACACTTGAAACACTAATCTGCGCAGTGCATACATGTAACAGGTCATCCGCATGTTTAGTTTTAGTATTTACTAACCAAGTACTAATCTGAGTAGGCACTGGAGTCGGTTTTAGTACCGTTTGTACTCATGTACTGTTGTACGAAATAATAAATAAATAAAAGGGGGAGGGGGTTGGGGCTCTAGCGTCGGCCGGGGGGTCCGAGCCCAAATTTTGTGAGGCGGTTGGGCCCTAAAACGCGCCAAAATACCCCCAGATTTGGGGGTAAAACCTCCAACCTGGCAACCCTGGCCCACTACTGGTACTTGTATTTTTGGGTCAGGGGGTCACTTAACCTGTCTCGGGGGCGGGGGTGAGGGGGGTTTGGCCTTTCCAGCAGAGGGTAACCCCCAAATCCCCCTGTACACGTAAGGTTAGTAGCTAAATGTTCAAGTTTAGACTTAGAATCAGGCTCATACTCAGAGTCTAGTAGGTTACAGCTTACTTTAAGATTAGAAATACTAAAAAAAAGTTCAAATTTAGATATTAGCTCAATCTCAAGTAGTGATTGCGTTGTTGTAAATATTTCTGCGCAATTAGGATGTGTCACTGACGCCAGCCTAAATTTTCTCTAGTCAGTGTGTCTGTCTGTTGTAGGGGGAGCAACAAGCAGTCCAGCTAACGCAAATCAGCGACTTTGCCTCAGCGTTCGACACGTGTCTGCGTCTGGGCGAGGAGGCCTCTCAACGCGACCAACAGCAACTGGCCCAACTGCGCACCGAAAACTGCGTTCTACGCCAGCTACTGAAGATCGGTCTGCCGAACGATCCCGGCAACGCCCGACTCTTTCACGAGTTCCTCAGACTGCACGTTCTCTCCAACACTCCGGCCGGGAACAGGGAGAGCACGCCGATTCAGCAGCAGCAGCAGCAGATTAATGACGAGAACTCGGGCGAGAAAACGCCCGAACAACAGCAGATGGTGCGTTTCTTTTTTTGCATATGTTCAGTTGTAAATTTCTGCCCAGCTGATCGATGTGGCCGGATTGTTGGCTGCTTACGTGCCGAGCGCTTTTTTAAGAAGCTCTATCGATTAGCTCTGCTGTGCAATGCTAAATTGGTTGAGCTGTTGTTATTAAGTAAAGCAGAGATTTTTAGTCGGCAAGAAATTCGGGCTCCGTAAATCTAGGCTTCGGTAATAATCTAATCTAATGTACGCAAGCAGGGCTGTGATTTCGAAGGTGACAGAAAATAATTTTAGTCCAGAATTCAACCTTGGTTTTTAAAACACCAAAAATACTGAGTTTTTGATAAAATCAATTTTTATTACTGTATTTTTGGTGTTTTAAAACTATCGTTTTAATGGTAGCGGTGTTTCTTGGCCAAAACAGCTAAGTTTTGTCATTACAAACTCTCGGAAACCTTCTATATCAGCGTCAATTCAAACCATTTGAAGCTAATTTTCCTCTTACGTATTTTGTGTCTATTTCCTTTGAAAACTTGCTTGAGTTTTTTCACATTTTAGTGTCTCCGAGCCGAAGGGAAAAACCGGATTTCCGACTGGTTTTCGGAAAAAATCGGTTGCAAAAATGCGACCCAACAGCCCGGGTGTCTAGAGGACACTATAGTATTTGACAGAAAATGTCCCATAGATTTTTTGGACTTCAATGAAACGTTTCGTTTATTCTAACGATTTGGCTCAAATTTTTAACAGAGCTACATACTCTTACACTACAGTAGAGCAGCCTGGATTTTGGTTTTCGCTCTATAAAACAAGCAGCGGTTGACAGCGCCAAACTTGGACAGTATGTATCCATCGGTTTTACTAATAAACGCTGCAATTATCAGGCAAATCCGTAAAAACTGACTGAAAAAACCAATCATTTGAGTGAGGTTCAAAAAGGACGGACGAAGTCTATACTGTATAATCGTCGTTATCTACATACGACAGTCAGACACTTAACGCCGTTTAAGGTACCGGTACCATACATGGTACCGGCACCCATGGCCATGGGTAGGTACCATATCCGATCCGATTTGCGGGGTGGGCTTACGGCCTACGATCAGATTCGTGGTCCATTTCGCAACCCCCGTGATTGGTCATCTCGGACGTTGCCTTCTTTCACTGCCAGCCACTCCTAGCCATGCTGCTGGGTGCCGGTCACCAGGACCATCTAATCTGACCATCAATTTACACCTAGTCGCGTCTTGGCCACGGATAGTTTACGCTATCCCGTGTGTCACGGCGGCCCCGGCATCCGTGAGAGCGGTTGTTTGTGGATTCGAAACCGGTCGAAGCGACTGGAAGTAGTGGACGTAAAGCCCAACCCAGACCGCCGAAAGCCGGTGATGGCCAGTAGGTAAATGGGAACCGAACCGGCGCTGCCTAAGCACCCAATGGCAGCAAAGGGGAGGGTTGTTTGTAGACAGGGCTACCCCATTGAAGGGCTCTGAAAAGAGCCAGGGGTGTCCTGAGCTGTCCGAAAGGACAGTGGAACTCATAAACAAACAAATAAACAAACAAACAAACAAACCTATTCTACCCATACTTTTATTATAACTTTCTATACAAAATTCTTCCAAAAAATTCCTGATCGGGTAGCGGCTGCCTCTGGGTACCGCCATGGTCCCCGAATATTGGGGTACCATATGGTGCCAGTACTATAAACTGTAATAATGACTGTATAAAGGTTGCAACGGTTCCAGGACGGGCCATCGGAACCGGACACAGCCAATGCGGAGTCCTCGAAGGCCGGCACGCCCCCGGAGCCCCCAGCCTCAACATCAACAGTAGCAGGAGGAGGAGGAAGCAAGAAAACGACTGTGAACGGCAACAATAACTCAGTTAAGCCGGCCACGCCCCCTCGCACCATCAAACGCACTACCTCGGCGGGCGAGACGAAACAACAGCGGAGCCCCGCCTCTCCGGCGGCGAGCGTCGGCGCCAAAGCGACGATCGTGAAGCGAAAGTCGATCGAGGGAAAGACGGTGAAGTCGCCGATTCAGTCGAAACCGGTCGCCGCCAAAGTTTCGGCCGCCATCAAGTCCTGACCGATTCGTGAGCGGTCGATGCTACAGTAGTCTCTGATTGACTGGACGTGCTGGCTGCTGGGGTACTGTAACAGTCTGCTCTGTGTGAACATTGAGGCTTTGCTGATTTTGCAATTTTTTATCATTTCTTTCTAACTGTTTTTTGTCCAACCAAATTAACTCTTTTTTTCTACGATTTCTTAGCGTTTTTAGTACCCCCTGACTTCAGCCAGATCGTTTCGGACTGAACCCCCCTCTGAGAGGATTTTTTACCTATCACATAGTATGTTTGCATAAATAATTTGGAGTCACACCCATACATGTAACTGGTCATCCGGCGAAGGGGGGAGGGGTTTGGGGGTCTGAGTCCTAATTTTGGGAGGGGTGGGGCACCAAAAGACGCTCAAAAATCGAAAATTTTTGGCAAATCGCTTATTTGGGCTGAAGAAATACAGCTAAAAAGTGCTTTTTACAGGCGATTTTGGAAATTTTTGTGTCTGAAATTGCAAAAAAATCGCAAAAATCTGCTCAAAGATTACTTGCCAGGAAAATCGCAGGGGATCGGAAAAATCGTCTCTGGGGGGCAGACCCCCCTCTTACATGTATGGTGACACCCTTCTTTCATTAACGTTCTTCTTACAGTACCCCATGTCAGCACGTCAAAAAACAGACGAGTGTTTTTTGTGTAGGTGTGATGAAAAAGAAATTGATTTTGCTGGGTGCTGTTTAAATGAACGAGTACTCTGTCGTGTTTTTGCTTACCCTTTCCTCACTGGTTTTTGCGTCAGTTTTACATCTGAATTTGCCGGCAGATTGATTTTGGAAAGACAAAAGAGCTTTCAGCAGTTTTTCTTTCGTTGTCTTAGACGCATTCAATCACTCGCTGACTAATTGGTTTCCCTCCCGTCCTGTGCTTATTTATAGCATTTATAGTCAGTCTTGTATCTACTTAAGGCAAAAAGGAATCCTCCACTGCGATTCTGCTATTTATTGGCGATTATAATTATTAATAAAATTGCTATTAACGATGTAATAGTGACGAATTTAATTTCAACCAGCTGGTGATGTTTTGTTTGTTTCTGGGTTTTAACTCTATGCCTATATGACGATCTGTTCAATAAAAAAGCTATTTCATACTTTTCTTCTACCACTTAAAGGCCATAGAATCCATTCGGTTTCTGTTTTGTGCAAAACCTGTCCATTTTCTTAGATTCGTTTGTTTCTAGCTACCGTACTTGACATAATCTTGGGGTTTTTCAACACGAAAACATGAGCTACTACGATAGCAATTTGCAGATTTCCTGAGTAAACGTTCGGCGATTGTGGGACACTACCCCCATTAGCGGAAACCTACCATATTAACTTAAGTCAAAGATTGAATCTAAAAGTAAGTCTGACTTCATCCTAACGTTCATTCATCCGGAACCTACATAGAAGCCTAAAACACCTGATCACAGTGCTGAATAGAAGCCCTCGATTCCAAATAAGTGAGGGATAGTGTCACTGTATCTAAATCGGATAATCAGCGCGTCACGCATAAGTGAAATGCACGCCGCTTCCTCGCAATTCGGCAGCGATAAACCCAGCTTAGCCTGAAGTACTGTATTTTTGGGTGGGGGTCGTTAAATTATCTGAGGAGGGGGTGTGGGGGAAGAGGCCTTAGCTTTTCTAGTTAGGGGGCAACCCCTAGTACATGTATGATATTAGGCTAAAGTGACATTTCCTGAAATGCACTGTAAACAATGCAAACAAGTGAAATATATGACCGTTCATCAAGATGCATTTTGCGAGAAAGTCAGCTTAGGTGCCGATGAGATGGGGCAAGTAGGGTCATGTCACGGATCTGGCTCATATTAATATCTATTAAAATAGACCACAGTCGAAGACCAACCGTGCAGGGCCGGCCACCAGAAACCCCCTGGAACCGGAGCTACACCCCTCAAATTTGGGTCGGCAGGGATTTTCGGGCTCATTTTAATAGCTCTGACACCCTCCATTCAAACGATCACCCTTCATTAGCTTGGCGGGCCTTTGCCCAAAAAGTTATAAAGATTTTTCGAAAAAAAAGGGAGTGGCATTTTGCGGAAATTTCGTAGTTTTCGGAGAATTTCTCGCTAACCAGGTAGGATCTGGAAACGGGGTACCAAAATATGAAAGGCCATTGGAACAGCTACAAAACCACATGCAAGTCGGGATCCTAGCTTGCGAAACGAATGAAGGGTGATCGTTAGAGTGGCGACTGTCAGACACCAGAAAATGAGCCCGAAAATCCCTGCCGACCCAACTTTGAGGGGGTGTAACTCCGGTTCCAGGGGGTATCTAGTAGCCGGGCATGCACCGTTGGTCTTCGACTGTGTTCTATTTTAACAGATATTAATATCAGCCAGATCCGTGAGATGACCCTGCTTGCCCCTTCTAAGCTGTCTTTCTCGCAAAATGCATCTTAAAAGTGTTGACAGTTTCTGGGACACCCGTTGGTTGGGGTTTGAAAAATTGTAGGAGTGGCATCTGGAGTAATTTATCAAAGGTGTTTGTGAAATAGCGAAAGCGAACCTAATCCAGTTGCCATCTGATTTGAACGCCATCTCCAATGAACTCTCGCTGTTTCTTTGCTCTCTTGCTAACATTGGCGCCATGTCTGTTTGCCAAAAGGTTCAGTAAAGAGTGGCCACACTACTTCATGTGTGATGTATGTATCAAAGGTCCTAACTGAATAATTACAGGGAGTATACGGTAGTGCGCATCCGCGTCCAGACGGCAGTGGGTGATGCGGTCTTTCTCAGAGGCGGACAAATGGAAAGTGGAAGCGCCTTTAGCGGAAATTCGTACGTTTATCTGGTTGACTCTGCATTTTTATACCAGAGACGCCGATTAGTATAGCTAGAGCAGTATCTACGGGGTTCGTCAAGTCAAACATCCAGCAGACTTTTTGCTGTAGCAATCGTAAATCTCAACCGATTTGAATCAATCTTTTTTGAATTAAAGATAAATTAATTCTTAAAAGACTGCTTAAATTTTCATTAAGATACCCTGTTAGTTCCTGAGACATTTGCCCTCAAAGTCAAAACAATGAATTTTGCAACTGAACAAAAGCCATTCCGTTGTACTTCATAATAACGAAGATTAATTGGTGAGGGATAACGTACAAGGCTTTACTGGTGACACTCACGCTTAGTTACTTCACCAGTAAGGTTTCGTTAGCTCTCAGCAGTATGAATCTGTTTTATGATCAAGTACAACAGCATAATAAAAATCGCTCTTACTCAGAGTCAAAATCACTGTTTTTGACTCTGAGGGCAAATATCTGGCAATATCTAGAAGTAGCAGGGTATCCCAAAAAAATTCCGCCAATCTTTCAACAAATTATCTATCTTTCTTTAAAAAGAGATTTACCCAAATCGGTTGAGTTTTGCGGTTGCTACAGCGAAAAAAACTGCTGTATCCAGTAAGTAAAGAAGCAGTAGATTTTTTAACCAAAAAACATGAACCTGGTATAAAAAGCAAAGTTTGGAAAAGACAAAGAAGACAGTGATTTAGTTTTTAGCATAGAGATTGACCACAATTGTACCGGATGCATGGACTATCCCTCCGACTATTGCTTCGAGCAGTGGGTCAAAAACGACAATCACCTAGGATGGGAAGACAGCGAACCTAATCAAGGTACAATATGTATCTACAATAGTAGTGAAATAAGTTTTGTGGAATAGTTAGTAGGCCCGGACACACTGACACTACAAGCAACTGCACATAAACATAACTGCATATGCAAAAAACAATCAAGTAATAACAATACTTCTTTTAGGTTTGCTAGGTTAGGTTGCTGCGTTAGGTTCAGGCTGAGGCTTAGGTTAGCTTAGCTTAGATCCAGCACCCCTGACCAGCACCAACTAGTGATGTAAAAAATAATTTTATTGTAATTTAAATTCAAATTCAATAATTTTACATCAAATCGAATAAATCGATTGGGATGACACTCTTTCGTGATGAGATGAGTGAGTCGAATACACTCTTTCAGATGAGACTAAAAGCTAAAACAGTCTGGCACTTAACGCCATTTATGGTGTGGCGGTACCATATACTGTGGTGCTACTAGCCTAGGTACCGGTACTGCACCACATAACGACATTAAGTGCCAGATTGCCGATCGGTTTGCTCAAACTAAGCTGAAAGTGAATTTCTTTTTGACAAGCTGTATGTATGCAGGCACGTGTCATCTGGGGGCGTCTCATGGTACCCCGGCACACTACAGTCACACTGAACGAAATGGTTTCATTTGGTGGATTGCCGAATTTAACATGGAATGCGATCAAACAGTTCCCTCCAGCAAGCTTTTCTATGGCAAAGCGTTCATCAGATACATCAGCGGATTCACTCAGTGGCAACCGCAGCGCGACAATTGCCTTCTCAAATGTGGCTGCTCCACCAACTACTTGATTTGGAATGTTGGTTGTGGCTTTTGATTCTTTCTCACTCAATTTTGGCTATTGATTATCAAAATTTACCAAAATGAATTGCGATGTAGTTTTTGTGTTGTGCAAGGGTGTCACATAAAGGCTGTAGTTCCCAATAGACTATGTACTATTTAGTTGGTAGTGACTACTAACTACAAACTGAAAGACTACTAACTACCTGACTTTTCAAAGACTTTTCAAAAGATGAGACAACAAATTAACAGTAAATTACAAAACTAAATCCGTTGACTACAAATCGACCACTAACTATATGTTTTTGGGGGCCAGAGTTTGTTTGTTTGTAGTCTTAAATCTTGAAATTCGCACTGTTGTTTACAAATTTTTTCGTACAATTTCAGTGAAATGTTTACAAAAAATCGACAAAATTGTTCGGTAATCATAAACATTGGTTCAAATCTTAGCTCACTGAGCCCCTAATTTAGTTTATTTATAATTATTGATGCACAAATAGAATCTTGAAATAGTTCATGCGTTGTGCTGTACCATGCATGTACCTGTACTAAGGGCTTGACCTTCAATGACTAGGACACCCATGAAACGATGTTTCTACCCTACCGCCGACTTTCTATAGAAGCATTTTTTCTTTCAATCAATTTCGTTCCAATTTTTTAGATATTCAGACGCTAAATTAACTGAAACTGTTTGTTTAACAGCGATTTTAGTTCAAGTTCCATTAATTTTTAACTATATGGCTTGAACTTTTTCTAGCTTGGAATTCAAATTAACTACAATACAAACAGTGATTTATAGCTGAGACTACAAATTGATTACACTGTAACTACAAACTAAAATTGCTTAGCGAATTGACTACAAACTACTGTACATACAAAGTAAAAGTCCTAAAAGGTTGGACTACAAACTACTAAATAGAACATAAAATTGGGATAAGAAAATTCGTACAATGTAGGTCTAGTTCCCTTCCCAGTGTGTTGCTGTCGGTCTGTCTGCCCATAAGTAGACCTCCACATGTGTGCTTTATTTATACATTCAGAGCATTCAGAATATTTTTAAGTAAAAAAGAGGTTTGAGTATCAGTATCACCAATCCTTTGAGCTGTTGCATGGATTTTCAGCGCAAATATGAGTGTGTGCGTCATAGGGACTTTGTCTTTTGTGGTCTGGCTGTCCCATTTTCGTATTCAGAGCCAATTTTTCAATCCAACAGATCAGTGCAAAATCAGTGTTGTGCAGTTCAGCTCTGTGCACAAAGAACATATTGGTAGACGACTTCTCAATGTGTACCGGTTGGTAACCATATTTGGAGAGCAATTTAGCTAGAGCTAAGGCAGATGTGCCGTAGAATCTGGTACCTCCATTAGCTTCGTTATAGCTTTGGTGAGATTTAGCTGCTTTGGAAGGAACTGTTAAACTGGTCCAAGGCATGTGGTGGAGATTGATCTAAACTTTTAAATTTAGAATAGACTTTTAAAATAAATCAATATTTGTGAGACAACAAACATTAACAACTAAATGGTAAATGATATCAATTAGAGTGAGAACAATACCTGAATAACCCAATACCCAATACTTGCATAGCTGGGCAAAATAATGAATTTCAGTGAACAGGCACATTCCAGTAATTCAGACAGGATCTTTTGTACTGGGATTAAAATTTTGGAGTGGCCTGGTTGGGCCACTGCACAACTAAGGGCAAGAAAATTTTGAAAAAATAGTCTTAGAGTTCTGGGTATTGGGGGGGGACAAAACCCTCAATACCCAGTACCTCAAAAAAACCGAAAAACACCCAATACCCAATAGCCAATAGCAGTCCACACTCTAATATCAATTATTAGACAGCAATTGCCATTTTAAAAATCAATAAGTCATTACACAAATAAGTTTTGTAAAACAAATTTAATTTTAAATGAAAACATGATTGTATAAATAAAACAAAAACAATGACTAAACTATGTTTGCAAAATAAAGCTAATGTAAAGTAAATAAACTTATTTTTGCCCCAAAAACGTTAAGAAGACTATTTTATCGGTAAGTAAAAGAAAACTCTGAAATTTTTTGAAATCAATAAGAGGATTTTCTAGCATAAAAATAATTTAAAAATTAATCTTTTAAAATTAATTTCATGTAAAATCACTGTAATAATCAATATTAATAACAAAACGAACATAATACAAGCAAACACTAGTCTTACAAAATCATTACATAGTTCACAACACAAACATATTCATAAAATTAATGAAATGAATAATTTACGAAACAACCACTAATTAAAATTATCAATCATAATTGCCGTTACAAGATGGAAGATTACCTCAGCCACTATAACTCTCGGACGAAAGCCACTGTCCATAATGGATTTGTGCAACCAGAAATCGGCAAAATCAGTGTCCACACTGAGCAAATCGAACTTGAGCGGAGTTTTGTATTTTTGCAACAGTTCAGCTATGTTGTCCACCCAAACGCTTTCTTCATGCAAATTTATGGCTTCGTTCTGATGTGCATTGTCCATTAAAAGTCCTTTCCAGCCTTTTTTCTCTCTGAAAACAATGAACTTGTACTTATATTATATATTTTATACTTACACTGAGGTGTTCAAATACTGTCTACACTTTCTATTTATTACTTAAGCGGTCACCAAGGAATTATTATTATTTTTGCATGAATGAATTCTGCCAACTTTTACTTGATTTATTGAAACAAAAACTTAGTAAAGCTACTCAACTTCTAAGTTTTCTAAGGTAAAGAAGATTATAAAACAAAAACCAATCCAACAATCAACTCTTTACTCACCTCAAAACTCTGGTATTGCATTCCAACCCAGCTTGCACTCCAAATTCAACAAAAAACTTGCTTCCTTCGCCGATTCGCTCAAAAATCGCTTCAATCACTCCATCTTCACCATGCTGCGAGTAGACTTTCTTCTCTCGAGCCCTTAACGAACCGATCCATTCAACCAACTCTCTCAAATGACACCCAAATCTATTTTCCTTCTCGCCAACAGTCTCCCATTTCACTACTCCATCTGGACAATCTAGCACAGTTGAAGTTTCCAAGATGGTAGAATGGACAGGAGTTGAAGGTTTGAAAACTGGTGGAGCAGTAGTGATTAGTTGCTGAGGTTGAGAAGTGTTTAAAAGCAATCCACAAATGGAGATTAGAATTATATTTAGAAGCAGTGAAGCTGTCTGAACTGACAGACATCTTCTAGCGCTAGCCATTCGGCTAAAGCTGCTCTATAGTCTGATAGCGATCTATTAGCTAAATAATAGTTTGTTGGCCGTTGCTCCTGTGCGACGGAGGATATCGATTTGGAATAGTTAATTCAATTGTTGCCTGCCTGCCTGATGCATTTGAAATTGTCGAAACTGGGCAACCAACGTTTTATACCACCTATTAGAGCTTTAATACTCACCTGAGGCCAAAAATGCAGGTTCGCTAGAACGCATAATAACAGAAAACTCATTTTATCGACCTGCACTAGCTCATAAATAAGCCATACTATATTCAGGGTCTGCACACTAATAAGCTGCCTGTTTGCCTAGCTAGAAAGTTCCCGAGCTTTAGCAGTGCTGGAAAATTGAAGAAAAAGCCTGTCGATCTGCATATTAATCAGTAGAGCTTAGCACGGCCAGGAAATCGAAAGGGCTGAGCCCACTATGTGTCCCTACTGACTGGCCGGCTGAAAGTCTAATGAATAACACCAATTCAAGTGAACTTTCTCTTGGTGACCTGAATCGCTTGTTGAAAGACGATGCGCTCTGGATTCTAAGCAGTTCGTTCATCATTTTCACTATGCAATCAGGTTGATCTTGCTTTTTTGTAGAATACACGGTTATTAGAAGAATTACGGTTTATAACAAAATCCGAAACTTCAGTTCAGAGTATTTTTAAATTATTTGCATATTGCAAAATTTCAACTAAATAACGAAAAAGTATAAAAGTTTTAAAGTTGGTTTATTTCAAAACCGATAGCTAATAAACCGAAAGTATTATGTATATGTACCTAGTTGGAATTATAAGAAACAAAAAAGGTCAAGTAGTAAATTACGGCAAACCAGCTTAAAAATAAAGTTGAAAAGAAACTGCGTATGACCATTTTCAACAGAAAATCCATAGAATTAAGTTTCAGGCTTTGGCTTGCTAGAAAGCGGCTTTGTCTCAAGCAAAAACGAAGTCAATATAATGATCAAGAACATAGTAGATGTTATATTTGGAGGATTGGTCTACTGGTGTATAGGGTATGGCATCAGTTTTGGAGAAGATGAAGGAGCCAATGCTTTTTGCGGAGTTGGTTTATTCTTCTACTCCCCAGAAAAACGTTCTGATCAGCACAATGGATGGGGATATTCAAAATTTATGTTCAAACTTAGTTTTGCCACCACTGCCGCTACAATTGTGTCAGGTAGGAAAAGAAGCAAACGTACTATTTTTGCTAGTAGTTTTGTGCTTTATCTGTCTTACTTTGCTAGTCCTAAAATTTGTTTTAAAAAATCTCAGTGACCTTTTCACTAAAAGTCTAACTTAACTAAAAATGTAGAAAAGCTGACAAAATCTATTTGTTGAGAAATGTATCACGAAAAATATTGAAAGATGTTTCATCCCAACCATGAAAAATCTTAAACTTGAATAATTTCGAAAATATTTCAAAATTATAACAATCTCAACATACATGTAACAGGTCATCCGCCGATGTGGGGAGGGGGTGTTGGGGGGGGGGGGGTCTGGCGCCGGCCGGGGGGGGGTCTGAGCCAAAATTTTGGGGGAGGGGGTGGGCACTAAAAAACGCTCAAAAATCGAGAAAAATCGCAATTTTTTTTGCTAAAAATTGCCAAAAATCGCTAATTTGGTAAGTAAGTAAGTAAGTAAGTAAGTTTATTTCGCCCAAACACAGAAAAGAACGAAATACAAATGTTGGGCGCGGCATACAGACGACCACGTATGGTCTTATGTTGCCGAAGTTAGATCAAACATAGGCAGGCTACTAATTCTTTTTGTAAACAGATTAAGAGAATTCGAATTGACAACTTCACTAGGTAAATTATTCCATAGCCGGATGGTTCAGACAGCTTCACTGCTTCTAAATATAATTCTAATCTCCATTTGTGGATTGCTTTTAAACACTTCTCAACCTCAGCAACTAATCACTACTGCTCCACCAGTTTTCAAACCTTCAACTCTGTCCATTCTACCATCTTGGAAACTTCAACTGTGCTAGATTGTCCAGATGGAGTAGTGAAATGGGAGACTGTTGGCGAGAAGGAAAATAGATTTGGGTGTCATTTGAGAGAGTTGGTTGAATGGATCGGTTCGTTAAGGGCTCGAGAGAAGAAAGTCTACTCGCAGCATGGTGAAGATGGAGTGATTGAAGCGATTTTTGAGCGAATCGGCGAAGGAAGCAAGTTTTTTGTTGAATTTGGAGTGCAAGCTGGGTTGGAATGCAATACCAGAGTTTTGAGGTGAGTAAAGAGTTGATTGTTGGATTGGTTTTTGTTTTATAATCTTCTTTACCTTAAGCAATACGTAACTGAACGAAGTATAC